>MU227778.1:254589-269424 GCA_018584345.1 Thuja plicata | reverse complement strand
ATATATACACATGTGTGTATATGTGTATACATGGATACACACTTGTATGTGTATATATATGTATGTGTGTACACACACACACACACACATATGTATGTGTGTATATATGTGTATATACATGTATGTGTGTGTATATACACACATGTGTGTATAAACACATGTGTGTACGTGTGTATGTGTGTGTATACACACCCATGTGTATGTGTGTATATGTGTATACATGTGTATGTACACACATGTATACACATATACACATGTGTGTATATACACACATGTATATATACATATAGGTATGTATGTATATATACACATGTGTGCATGTGTGTATATATACGCACATATACACACCATATTCAAAGAAATTAAAAAATAAACTATTAAAACTCCTTATGCATCTTCTCAGTCATCTTCCGGGTGAACCAAACAGATCAGCCCATATTCCGGATTTCATTTTGAGGATAAGAATTCTTCCTGAATTGCATCATCTTCCAGAATTGACCATATCCAGGATATGGTATTCGAATACCCAAACAGATTGCAAACGATCTCTCATTACAATATTTCCAGAATCTACAGAACTCAGAACTCAGCTTTATCCTTGTTTTCAACAGATCTCTAAGGATTTGTTGCTGCAATTTTTGAAGAACTTGGATGGGCTCCTCTAGTTTTACATTAGATCAAAATCAAGAAGCTTGAAAGAGCTTTTGCTAACGTAGTTTTACCTAGACCCCCAGATACCAAGGGTGAGCCTATAACTTGTTTCATTACCCAATTTCAACAACTCTATCACCTCCTCACAAAGAACTATCGCTTGCCCATATCTAACACCCCAATATCGAGTTCATGACGAACATCCTTCACCACTTTCTTAACAAGCTTCCCTTCGTACCTGTCACATTCCAGACATCAACAGGTCAATTTTTATCTTTTATCCTTAAATGAGGAAATATCAGCCAGAACAAGATTACAATATGGAGCCTATTATAGACAAATCCCAACTACAGATACGACCCACGTACAACATTTTAAATGAAGGAAAAAACCAAAAAAATTTGTTGCAAACAACAAATTAAATTTTATCATCTGCTCTCAGACTAGTGCTATTAATGTGCTTTTAATGTGCTACTAGTCCTTTGTTCCGCAGGCCAGCACCCTCTTGCTGCTTTTCTAATAAAAAACAAATTAAATTTTATATTCATTCAAATTTGTATACAATAATTTTTTTGATCTCATTCAAATTTGTATACAATAATTTCTTGATCACACTAATTTTTTAATCACAAGATTAAGAATCAGCTGATTATCTAAATCAGAGACAATAATTACAAAAATCTTAATATATAAAGGTCTTGGAGACATTAATGAGATATAGCAACTACAGTTAAATAGCTAAAAATAGTACTAGAAACATAAAATTATGTTAAGACCATCTTATTTTGACGAATGTAAAAAGTATGGAAAACTTTAGTATATTTTATTGTCATGCACTATATGTAGAAATTCATTCATCCAAATTATCATAAGTTTTGCAAAACAAACTATCAGATCTAATTTAAAATTAAAATGCCAACATTAACATATTATGCATTCAAACGCTAATAGATTAATGAAAAATAATTACATTAGTAAAGACCTTAAGTACCTATCCAAAGGATGTTTCCTGTAGAGACCACCCATATAATGAAGATACTTCGCCCAATGCATTACTCCACCTTTCGATCTCCTCTGTGCTATGCCTACCTTTTGTGTTATGTTTACATAAAGCCAAGAAGTATGGACCAGTGCTCTGACAATGTCTGGCATGAAATATTTCCACATTATAAAAGAGAGGAATCATTAGTATTGGGTATGTGGTACTGGATTTGATATTCCACATGAGGGAGACTTCCTTGAGGCACCATGCTAAAGACACATAATTAGGAGAAAATATGGGTATATAGATGGTAGAGTTTCATATTATCCTTATAGGAGAAGAAAACACCAACTGACGAGGCTTGGACATCCTTCTTCACTTCAATCTCCACAAGAATCAGGATGGTATTCCTTATTTTAAGTCTGTGCATATGATAGATTCATTCCAATGACCAACAACATGCCTTCAAATGCGAATAATTCTCATATTTTATGTAGATGGGGCTTTTATTTCATCACTTGAACAAGTAAACCCATTTTCTTTAACAAACATTGAGAACACATAAATTATATGTCTCCTCATAATCATGGAGGAGTGTTATATGAATACTTGTAAATGCATCCTCCACATTTTTCTGAGGACTGTGGAGATACGGGAACACAAATAAATTAAACATAAAAGAAAAGAAAAAAAAAAGAATAGTATATTTAATTAATTTGGTTTTAAATATGAAAACCCTCTAGGGTTCTCAACAGTCCAATGCCTAATCCCAGGCTATAGAGTGGGATGGTCAAAGAGATATAAAAATTGTCCAAGATGATCAAGAAGCTTATGAGAGTGAGAAATAAAATATTTGAATGATGTAGAAGCTATAAATTGGAGGAAAATAAAAGGTTTTAAGAAAGTTGGATGATTCCTTATATTGGTGGACTGCCATAGAAGCTATTACATTTCCAAGGATAGAAGATGTAGTGCTCTAATGAAAAACTTTAATCTACAAATTTGTGGGACGATTTTGTTCTACACATATATCTTTGTGGCATGCATGTATAACTTAATTTATTATACTTACCAATTTTGACCAATTCTAAAATATGGTCATAATCAGCAGAAATCAAAGGAATGTCATCAAATTTTTCATCATCATCATCTCCATCAACTATATCAGTAACAAAAAGTGCCACCAAATTCCATGCACATACATATGCATGTTCCTCATTGATGCATTCTAAAGAATTTCTAGCAATGTAGTGATAACAAAAACATGAGTTTTCCCTAGTGTACAGTGTTTAATTGCGATAATTTATACTCATAACTAAATGCAAAGATCATGTCTTCTCTATCCTCTTGCAACCATGCATAGGTTTCCTATCAAGACTTGTTGACAAATACATATATTTGACATATAAAAATAGGACAAATTATGGATTTCATTTTTAGAATTTGAGTAAAGGATGTAAAATTTAAACAAGAAAATGTATATCATGTATATAATTTAAACATGTGTGTGTACCTATTATCTCCCAAAATACTCTACGTGGTGTCTCTTGACGCATTCTTGATGATGTTCCAGCCTCGTTTGGTGTGAAATGTGTCTTACACCATTCAACAACATCATATACACTTTTTATATGAACTCCCTAATAATTAATTTGATACTTCCGTAGAACATATTCGATGCAAGCTCCAGCATCATGATGTTCACCTTTTCCATGTCCACTCTCAAAGAAATTCCAGACATGTGGTATGTTTTCATTATGATGATAACTACATAGTGCATTAAATGGTCTAGATGATTTGAATTGTGCTTCACATCCATCTGACCAAACATAATGATTATCAATTTTTATGCCCCTTTCTTTCAAATTTACAAAAGACTTCTTGAAACAGTGTTCTACATAATGGATATTATGCTCTTTATCATCACTTATATAAAAGTGATATTATTTCTTTATGAACCATACTTCAAATGTGCTATGAACATCATCCAAATCTAACTGTGCATGTTGATAACACACTTGTACCATAATAGTAATATGCTCTAAAAATTAGCATTCTAATTTAATGACCTTTTGATGAACAAAGGAATAGTTTTTTGCAAAATCAACAACTGATAGAATAGTTCCAAGTGGGAAATTATCTCTTAGTGTTTGGAATTGTTGTGCTTTCCACTTTGCAAAAATATCATGACGAATGTATCCTTCAATCAATTTTAAAAATTTTCTTATAAATGATCCAATAGTTATCTCCTCTTCAACATATTCTAACCCTTTAGATTCTTTCCCATATTTTGTTTCATTCCTTACATATTTGTAACTCTTGCAATTTACCATCTTTGTCACATCATTGTATTCATTTTTCAAAGGGAAAAGAGCCAAATCAGCATATGTTTCACATATTCCTTTTATGCAATTTATTTGGTCAATTGTGTCATCTCTTTTATCACATAAAATGGATGAGATGAACTCACTTTGTCTACTAGAAGGAGAATTTTCAAAACCATAAGTGTCTTCTACGAACATTCAGAAAACCTAATAGCGGAGATCAAATTCAATATGATAACGAAAACAACAAGTTTCAAACATTTTTTTTCCTCACATAATCTAGCTTCAATATTTCAAACGTAGTTTGCCCAATCTTTATATTAGGATTTAAACTACAAAATGACACATGCATTTCTTGTTGCATTGTATCCAACCATTATTTTGTTTGATGTTCATATTAACTTTAACCTTGTGTTTGATAACATCTGTATTGTTTGATGAAGGACGGGTATTATCATTCCAAAATGATGTGATCAAATTCCTGGTTCTCTTATCAATCCTATTAGAATGAGGAGCTCTACACATAATTTGTCAGTTTCGTTCCATGGTGCTATCATCCAAAAGCATTCTCCTCTTAACATATCTTGATATTTTTTTCCTATTAAAACCAATATGAGATGAAACTGAAAATATTTGTCTATTCTGAGACATAGTGTTACCTAAAATGGATGTTAGCATCACTCTTCTAGTAATGACCCTATCTTTAGATCGAGATCGCTTCCCTATAGAGCTCAAACCTTTCCTAACGCTTTTAATAATATCACTTTGCATATTAGAAATTTTTCTCTTTTTTGATGTTGTGTCTACACCCAACAATTTTAATGGCTCTTGCAACTTTTTTACATAAGTACAATCAAAATTAATTGGATGTGTTTGAGTGTTTCAAGATTATAAAATTTAGACATTAATTCCCTTTCTATCTTATTCATTAAAATCTTCTTAGAGAGACTTAAGGGTTGAACATTAGCAAGTGATCTTAATTTCACCACATCCATTGTAAGTAAATGATCTAAGTTTCTATAAAAAAAAAAATTCTTAAAAAAAAATCTTTACAGTTTGAGCTACATTTATATGTTCATCCATACTAGTAGGAGCAACTAATCCCGAACCTTCTCCTACTAACATTGCCTGAGCTTTTGTAGGGAGTGATTTTGACCCTTCTACAACATCAATTTATTCAACTTATGTTGAACCTCCTTTTTGAGCTTCCCCTTCATCTTGTACTTGTTGATTGCGAGCTACATGCACAAACACAAACCAAATTAGAAAATAATTGAAAAATTTGAAAACAAAGACATGTAAAACTTGGGCATGTGAAATTAGAGATACATGCCTTCTTTAGTTTTATAATAGTATGCCAATGAAGATTCACGGTTTTTTTGTTCTCTACTAGGTGACCTTTTTCTTGTAGATTTAGTGTACCTTCCCTTCTTGTTTCCATTCTTCATTCTTAAAAAAAAATACCTTTGAAATAATTACCAAACGCAAAAACATTGCATATATTAACTTGCCCATTCTTCTATTAAAGAAAAGTGAATAAAATGGTTTTTTGTGTTTTAAAAAAAGAAAAATTGCTTTTATTTATACCCAATTGAAAAGTTGCACCCAAAACAAAAAAAACCCGGCCATCCTATTTCGGGCGAACATGCCTGGCAAAATATTTGGCAGTGTTCTTTCCGCCATAAGTTTTCTAGGGGGTCTTCGGGTGAAGGGGCCTTCTCTCGAAGGTCCCTTAAACCTTTTGGGAGAAGGGGTCTTTGGGCAAAGGCATAAAAAAATGGATTTTTTTGAAGGACAATAAATTTCTGCAGAAATCTACCCTTTGGAGGTCTCAATCAAAAGCCAAATAAGAAAATATTTTGAAACAAAAAATATGAGATTATGCTACTTTGAACAAGCTTATAAATGACTATAATTTTTATATATATTTAGTTAATTGTGACTTTCTATTTTTACTTTAAGTAAACATAGGTTGTTTGACCATTTAGCAACCTCTCTCCTCGATGCTTCGAGAAAAATAGAAAATTAGGAAAAACAATAGTGAAAAATATATAATGAAGAGGTATTTATGTTACCATTCTATCAAAAAAATAAAAAATAAATGAATTTTGATATATATAGATCAAGTAAGAGCAAACCAAAGAAACCTGTGTCTAACTTATAGTTAATGTCACTTCATAACTGAATAAAGTATAAAATTTTATACCAAATTGAATGAAAACAATTACATCCTCTAGGTATTTGTGTTACAAACCTAATCTCGAAAGAATTATTTCATTATCATTTTTCAAAAGAAAGTTATGTCAAACCGAGTGACTGTTACTTTTCAAAAATGTTTATTTTTCATAAAATTTGCTTTTCAAAGGAGAAGGAAAAATAGATATAAATAAATTCCAATTTAAAGAAAAAAAAAATCAAAACTAGAAACAAATTCTAAAAGTCACTAGTTTACATCATCTTCAAATTCTCAATGGCTTTATAGCCATATGTGTCTAAACGTGAAGTTTATTTTCAAAAAATTTATTTCAGGGGCAAAGTCGGCCAAAAGTGAGACAAAGTATTTTGTGAACAAGTTTGTTGACCTTTGGCCTATATACTTTTTCCTTCATGGTCAAAGCCTATTTATGGTAGAAATAAATGTTTCTTTCCAATTCTCAAAAGGCCTTCTTGAAGTTATAATTTTTTAACTTAATCGGACCTCAATCCTATTGACTTAGGATTAAAAAATTAACCCCTTGATAAAATTACGCTTATAAAAACATTGACACAATACTCTCAAAAGGATAACCAATGTAAGGTTAATTCTATTAGGCTTCACTCTTTAGACTTTCATTTTTTTGCATGCTTACTCAATTACTATTGGATAAGCTGAGACCTCAACCACCAAACTTTGATTCATCTCTAAAACATTCCAAGGTTGATCAAACCTCAAGTCTTGGACCTTCCCTCTGATATTCATTATGCTCATGAAGGGGTAAAGAAAAAACCCCAATCAAAACATGAAAATATAATAAAGGACTGAATTTTTATAAAGTGGTAAGTATGAATCCAAAACTTTGACTCGCAAAAATATTGTAGTAAAATATGAATGAGTCATATCCTTATGTTAAAATAAAATTTAACTCATTTTCTTGGCTAATATTTCATGGGTTCCATGGCGGGGCAACACAATATGGATCATTGTCTAGTGGTCTCATGTGGCTATGATTGAGAATGATACCATTTTGAGAGTCACCCAAAAACATGATGGAGATCTATATGTGTAGCTTATTTTGGGTCTTTGTGCAAAAACTTAGGAATTTATGATTTCAGATTTTAAGGTGACGATAGGTCAAACTTGAGAATTCATCTTAGAGGTACACTATTTTTAGAGTTATGAGGAATCCATGTTAGCATAAGTAGGAGCATCAACTATTATTGTTACATTATTTTGATATACATTTATAACTAATTTACTATTCCCTTATTATAACTACTTTTTACTCTTGTTTAAATACTTTCCTATGGATGAATAAATAAACAATGAATCATTTACCTTTTCTTTCATAAAGACCCTAAAATAATTAAAGAAATTAAAAATATATATGCAAGAGAATAATCAAATACTAACTAAACATAATATGGAAGACAATAAATTAAAATATGCACCTTTGACATGATAATGATGGAGAAAAATCCCTAGAGAGAAACTTTGGTCCATAAAGGGTAGAGTTCAACAAAATTCTATGTGCTCTCTAACATATTTACATATAAATATCTAGGTTAGTTATATAAATGATATGAATTGGTGAAAAATCAACCAAGATATGAGTTATGGAATAAATACATAAAATAAGTGTATACAAATTAAATTCATAAATAAGTGTACCTAGTTGTAAGATAGATAATAAATATTTTAGTGTTTAATATATGCTAGATCAATTTTGTGTTGCTACAAAATAATGCATCTATTTGATATGTTTCTGAAAATCTATGTTACCTCAAAAAGTAATGTACATCAATTTCGTAGTCTACAAGGTCATTTATGAATTTCATGAGTCTATTTCGATATGTAAAACTACTATAAGTTGAGAGGAATTGATTTTTAAAAATGTGCACCTAATTATTTATTTTCATTTTCTTTCTAGATAATTGAATATATCAAGGAAGTATCTAAAGACACGTTCTTAAGGATCTCCTAAATTAAATATGTGAATGATTTGTCCTAACTCGTACTCCTTTGAATAATTGAAGTAAGATTGATGAGAAAATGCTTAAGAATTTGTTCTCAACTATACAAATCACATGTGTGGTGATGATTTAGGTTTGATTCCTTGATTCTCACTTTAGAATTGAATTATGTTATAGTAATGTTATCTTAATTAACAAACCTCCTATTTATTGTGTCGTGTACTCTATATTATGTAACAATGAATGAATTTAAAGATAATGAAATAAGAGCACATTGCATGCTATTTGAATTATGTTGAGTCATAAAAATTATTAAAAAGGAGATAAGAACATTAAAATTTGAGTTTGATGTAACAAATTTTGAAACTAATTTCCTTACTTTTCAAAATTAATCTAAACCAATCTCATATTAAAAATATTTTAAAAAATAAATCTCCAAAAAGAAACTAAATATAAAATAATTATAAATAAAATAAAAATAAAAAACAAAAAAATCAGATCTAACAAAAGATGAAAAATGTACTCAAATTAGTAACACGAGCATGATCACTTCACCATCAAATACTAGATAACATATATACTATATCACATCTTTTCAAATAACCATAATTTGGATTTAGATTTGAATGATTATATGCCACCCTATCTTTACTATTACTATGACGCAAGCCTTGAATTTGATGGTCACCCCTTATGACTGTTTTTTATGGTCACCCCTTATGATTGTTTAGTGATTTTAAAGCCTTTCATTTTACATTTTAAGAAATATATTAATTGTCAAAAAAATTTAATTTATGAATCATTTTATAAATTATTATAAATTTGAATATTTTATCAATATAATTAGTAATGCATATATTAAACATTATAAATATATAAATACAAATAATGTAAATTAGAAAATAAGTATAAATTGATAATATATGTCAAAGTCAATAAACATTAACAAGTTTCTAAAACTTAAAAATAAAACTAAAAAATAGAAACATATATATTATAAAATAATATTTTTTTATCATACATATTATAAATATAATATATTTATATTATTAACTATAACAAATTTTCAGGGTTTATTAATAATTTTAAGTATCATAGTAACAGTTTTATATATAAAAGAGTCTATCAATTCATAAGGTCCCACAAATTTGCAACCTATCATATACAATTTAAAATTGAAAAAACGTCAATAGGACCATCAAATTTCAGGCCTGCTATGACGTCTTCTCTATCTACTTTACAATTTCTCAAACTCTTTCTTTAATTCAGACTGCAATTCAGAGAAAATATAAGGTTTGTATCGTCGCGGATTATTTTCGTTCACAAGCGCCTCTGGAGCCGAGATGTGGGCATCTTCTGCAAAGCTTAAAACGACGGGAACCGATATACGATTCCGCCACCCTTTACAAATCACGCGGTGAACCGCGCACATGTATCTTCCATTACTCCATGCCTGTCATCAACTAATCTTTCACAACTGTACATAAAAAATTATATATGCTCTGATATCAGGTAAGATATAAAGGGTTAGTTTATACCATGAGGCTGATCCCTAAGTTGACAATAAGGGAGTCTTGTGAAGGCTTGACATTTACCCACTCCCCTTCTTTCGATCGAACCTCAAGCCCTTCATGTTCATCAGTGTGTAGAAATGTCAGGCAACCACGATCAGCGTGAGGAAATAGAGCTTCCTCCCCAACACCTTTTCCATCAGATGAATACCCGTTTATTCTCAACCAGGCTTTACATCTTTCGAAATCAGAGCGATAGAAAGTCTCAGCGTCCAAACCCAGGCTCACAAGAATGAGTTTGATTGTCCTCTTTGCAAGATCTGACATATATAAACTGAAGCCACCTATCGCTTCACTGTAATATAATAGCACTAGAATTTTATTAGTGGTAATCGTACCAGAATTTTAAAGCGTAGTTATTTCTTACTCAGAGCAACCAAAAGGAAGGGCTTATTACAGGGAAAATGGGTTCCCACAAATCCTTAAAAAATGATTGTGCAATGGAAAAACCAAAAGAAAAAGTAGATAAACATACCAGAAGTTTGAGTTTCCTTCCTGGGGCCACATCTTTCGAGACAATTCAAGAATTAAATCTTGATTGGGCATGTCAACCAAGCAAAATGATTCTACGGGAATCGGAACGCCGGGGGCACGTTTATAACTTCTGGCGGGATCAGAAGTTGTGACTGCGTCTTTGAGCTCCATGGGCATCGACATCAAATCCTGGCTACCAGACAAAACCTTTTGCAGAAGATCTTGCGGAATTCCATGATTCACTAGCCTGAACATCCCCCATTCTTCACAAGCTTTCCCTAGTTTTACAACCTCAGGATGGTATTGAAGACGGTCTCCTTCAATTTCCTGAGGAAATTGTGAACTGTCAATCACAGGGAGAGCATCTTCAAGAGGAGGTTGTAAGGAGGAGGTCATGATGCCCTTGCGAAAGACACAAGTTAAACAATAGTGGAGGATTTTTCAGGCTTTATTTAATATAAATAGAAACCAATAGAAATGTTTTAATACCAATGGGTTCCTTCTCAATGAAAACGTAAGGTTGATGTCCTTATATTCTGCCGGATTTCCCGTGGACAAAACAACTTAAGAATATTGACGCGGATTTTACATTTTCAATTTTAACAAGAACGTAATATAGAGAATAAATATGTCTGTGATATAGAGAAATAAGCAGGCATAGAGAAATAGAGAAAACTTAAAACCCTACCAGAATATTCTTGATTAGCATACACCATTAACACATCTCTCGGATAGAATCCTGGAAAAGAAAGGAAACCATCTTTCCTAGAAGTTTCTGCACAGGATAAGATGCAAACACGCATGAACACCATTCACAGGAGACTGTGATGAGTGAGGTTTGTAATGCCTGAAGTTCTCCATCTGGAACACTTGAATAAAGGAAGGAATGATTACCAGTAAACCATAGCAGCATATTATTCAACAGTCCGGACTTATAAATTTTATTAGGAAGTCAAGTTGAAGGGCACAATTTCCACGAAACGAGAAGAAGCAGCAGGGAAGGAGCCGGAAAGATTCGCTGTAATAAGTGAAAGCGAAAGAAACGAGTTATTAATTTGAGGAGCTGATTTTTTATCTATGTGAGTAATCTTCAAACTTAGTTGTGACATGATAGTTGCAATATAAAACACAATTGAAAATGAGAGGAAGGTGGACTTGCGCCCATACCCGTTGACAATCAGAGGAAATGAGCTTCCCACGTCTATTCAATTAAAAATGAAATTGTTTTAAATCAAATATATGATTTTTCTTTTAATGAATCTGAATATAGACCATTTTCCTAATATTATAAGGATTAGTATCAAACGATTTTAAAGAAAATAATATTCAGGCCGCGTAGTGTAACGTATATAATGGGTTACAATGACCTTATTATCACCGATTGGAAAAAAAATATTACTCAAACTAAGCTATCTAAATTTAATAATGAAATTTAAAGATTAAATTTTACACAATTAGAATTGTAATGTTTGATGTATTTGTGTTAGGGAGAGGGGCTAATAGTTACCCGAAACAATAGTTGATCACCCATTTGTGAATATATTATCCATTCTTAGGACACATTTTTACTATATATTATAACTAAATAATCCACATGTAAATTAAAAAAAATAAAAATCCAAATGTTGATAAAAATGAACCAATACTTGAACACATGAGAACCTATAAATATTATATTAAAAACACATAAATAAACTCATTACCAAGTAAAATAAATATTTTTTTGTCCCAAATAAAATATTATAGCTATCTATTATATGTGTGTCACTTAGAAAATAATATGCTCACTTAATAAAATAATATTCTTATGTGTACAACTATTGTGATAGCAATGTATATGCATTAGAGTATTTCATATTAACAATTTTGATGACATGTAACTGATTGAATGTTTGATAATGTTAAGTTGAAGATGATGCAAAATATTAAACCAATTAATGGTTTGTATTGTCATTGATGTCAACTTGATATCATCTGTATGGTCATATACATAATGCCAAAGACTTCAGAGAATCAATGGAACAGAGGTTATGCTTTCAGCAATACATAAAAGTCAAATATTTACTAAATGACAGACCACACTAACGGAGTGCACACCATCGGTAAAGACAGAGATAAAGTCACAGTGATGCCCGACGAGCAGAAGACAGTGTTGCCTGATGAAGCAGAATCACAGGATGCCCGACAAGCTGAAAATAGAGTTGTCCGACGAGCAAGATCCAATGATGCCCGACAGACGAAGATCCCGAAGCTAACTGAAGTTACACTGATGGAACTGGCAGTTGTCGCCGATGACGAACTGCAGAATTGACCGACAGAACAGAGAGATCAGAAAATGATAAAATATCTAGCTGGCAGAGCTTAAGGATAGCCTTAACTAATTTTTTTATTTGTTTTATTCGACCACAGTTAAGTAATTGATTTAAAGAAGATTTATACAGTTGGCAAAAAGATAACTACGAGATAAATCAGGAGTTAAAGTCGTAAATGAAATTGGCTGAATTATTTTTCACGCCAAGAATCAAGAATCAAGAATTAAGGAATATCATTTCTATATAAGAGACAAGCATAGTTCATTTCCGTATGCAATCAGATACATGGGGGAGTGAATAGAAAGAAGATGCTGAAGAGAAACTGATGAAGGATAAGCTTCATACAGTCTTGATCAATCAAGCTAAGGGAGAGCTAAATAATTCTGCAGACACCGACGAACAGTGAAGCACAATATCACAGAGCAGAAAGTGTGAAGCACAAAGGAATTGAATTGATACATTGATCAGAGAGGTATTGTACATAAATAGATCTGAATATCTGCAATTCAAAGTTGCATTAAGAACAGGTCATTGTGTTTCAGTTTAACCATTGGAACATTAAGTCTCTTAACAGAGCAAGACTTAATTGTCTTCTATAATTGAGATATATCCTAACACATTACCAAAAAGGTTGACTCATGATAGTAGCATTGGTCTTACCTAAAGCCTATTGACAGTCTAAGAAAGAGGTTGATTCAAGGATGGTAGTAATATTAGCATAAAGCCTATTGACAGTCTAAAGGCTGATTCAAAGATGGTAGTGTAGATGCCAGATGCTAAGTGACAACCTATGTATAAAAATCATCTAACAAGGTCACACTTAACCATGTGTTTGTAACCTTTAACAGGGTTGGCTCCTAACAGGGCTCACTTTAGAAGAGTGAAAATTTGGGGTACAGGTCCCAGTGGTTTTTCCCTTAACAGGGTTTCCACGTTAAAATCCTTGTGTTATGTCTGTATGGTTTATTACTTTACTATTTTACATTTCACATATGCATTTCTGGATTGATTGGTATACTCTACATATTTACTAAGTATCGGTAAATAAGCTTTACTACTTATCGGTAATCAAGGAGAATAAGGACAGACAAGGTAAACCAACAGACAGTTAATTATTTCAAAAAATTTCAAGGCATACATCTTGTAGGGACTTAATAATCTGAGTTGTATTGATTGGTGGATTAAAGTTTAAAATGATAAATTTTTGAGACCACTGATTCACCTCCCCTCTCAGTTATTACTAACAATTGGTATCAGAGCTTGTGTTCTTAGAAGGAAGGTTTCAAGACCTAAGTAAAGATCACAATATGAATAGGCGAGATGTGCCCAAGTTGAACAAAGACAACTTTGCTTCATGACAAAGTAGAATAAGACTCCACTTATCAGGTATTGGCAATAATATTACTCAATACTTAGATACTGAATATGTGTTTCCTACATGACCATTGACAGTAGATCAATTGAGAGTAAAGCATGAACATAACTGCATGGTTATAGAGCTTTCTTCCTCACTCTCTGATGTTGAATTTGAGGATGTCAAAAATTGCAAAAATGCAAAGACAATGTGGGATAAGCTAAAATTTGTACATGGAGGTGATACAAATGTTCTAAGAGACAAGGCAAAAAGCCTTAGAGGAAATTTTGATGATATCAAAATGAAAGAAGGTGAAAACATCACTCAGTACAACACAAAAATAAAAGAAGTAGTCAATGTTATATGAGGTGTTGGAGGTACACTTGAAGAGGAGACAGTGGTAAGTAAAATCTTAAGAACCTTATTGCCTGTGTATGCTATTAGAGTTTCTTCTATTCAAGAAATGAGAGCAGTAGCAAACAATACAGTCACTCTTGATAGCCTAATTGGTAGACTAATTTCATTTGAGATGAATAATTTTGATAATAGTGTCTTACCAAGTTTGGAGTATGCATTTAAGTCTTCTATGAGAATAAACAAATCTAGTCAGAAACACTCATCTAGAAGAGACAGTGAAATTGAAAGAGAAGAAGAAGATCTAGATGAAATTGAAGCACTCATTGCAAGAAGAATGCTAAGAGGCAAAGGTAAATACAAAGGCAAGTTACCACTTGTATGTTTTAATTGTAAAGAGATTGGACACTTTGCTGCAAGATGTCCTAACAAAGGAAAAGATGGCAAAAGTGATAACAAATCTTTTGAGAAGAAATCTGACTGAGGTGATAACAAAGATTACAGAGGTTATAGATGATCAGAAAGAAATGATACCCAAGATTACAAGGATAAAGGCAAGAAGGCTAGCTATCTAGCTGCTTGCAAAGATGAAGATACTGACACCGAACTGGATGATGATATCGAGATAGTATTTGTAGCTGTG
>MU227778.1:198942-223216 GCA_018584345.1 Thuja plicata | reverse complement strand
GAACTTTGTAATTATTGTTCATTAATTCAGATTATAATTTTGCTCTCACATTTTGAGTAACTTCTGAGTTCTTCATCTTTTTCCTTCTTTATGCTTTCTTCCTGTAACAGGTATTTTGCATGCAGTTTTTCTTAGGTGTAATCGGATCAGTATTTCTTAGATCCTTCATGGTATCATAGCCCCTCTGTTGCTGCTTGTTCTGGAGTGTTTAAAGCGTGTTTTTCGAAGGAGAAAATCTTAACTTTCTCAAGGTTTTTATCTTCAATTCGTGGGTGACATTTTTTTTAGAGAATTTTTGGCTCAAACGGACCTCACCATTGCATCCAGAAGGCCCGAGAAAGTAAAATTTCATATAAAGTTTATCCATTTTGGACACAGTTGAAATTTGGGCCCTATTTTTGAATTCAAAGCTCTTGGCATGTTTTTCAAGGCAAAAATCCGCCTCAGTTTCCGTGCCAAATCAATTTCTCTACTGCCTCAATTTTTGTGCCACCTCAATTTCCATGCATGGAGGAGAGAGAAAATGACTACTATTTTTTTTAATATTTTTTAAAAAAACATAATATTTTTTTAATATTTTTTTTCTTTAATAAAAAAAAAACATGTTTTTTTGTTTGTTTTTTATATATATAAAAAAATATACATATTTTTTTAATTATTTTTTTTCAAAAAAAATAATTGTTGTTTTTTTAATTGTTTTTTTTTCATAAAAACAATTGCTATTTTTTTAAAAAAAAATTTCATGAAAAAACAATTGTTATTTTTTATTATTATTTTTTCATTAAAAAAATGATATTTTTTCTACCAAATTTGGTGGGAATTTTGGAGGCAGTCCAGATTTGGAGGGTTTCACCAGTTTAGCCGGGCTTCGCCATTTTTGGCTAAGGTTTCTTCCGGTTCATTTGGTTTTTGACCTACTGGTGGTGTTTTGCTCATAACTTGAGCAAATGGAGGCGTTATTCGCCAAACAAGATATCGACGGAAAGTTGGTTCTGAGACCTTTCTGATTTTTCTAATTTGGTTATCTGATTTTCCGTCTTGTAAGGTTTTTTTCCAGTCAAAGTCAGGGTTCTATTTTGCGCTCTGGTCACTATATCTCGCTTCTCCGAACTCCTTTTTTAGACTTCTGCATGGCATCAAAAAGCTGCTTCTGTCCTCTTTCTTATTCTATGGGTCTCACACCCAGTTTCTTCTCCTTGTATCTATGTATTCAGTCTTTTGCTTTATGACATTCTGGTGGATATCTTGGATATTTCAGGTCCTGGGATCGTTTCCTTTTTCTGAACATTGTATACATTCTTTTTCTATAGTGTTTTTACAAACGCACTGAGATAAAGTGCCATCTGATACATGCTTTGGATTCTATTGTACTCGCACTACATTATAAAGTGCCATAGGGGGGTTTTGATGTTTTCTTTATTTTCCATCTACTTTTGTCAAGTGAGTGTCCCTTCCACGACATTAGCCTCATGTGTGTCAGCGACTGATCATCCTCGACACATACTTTATTTGTGCTTTTACATTTTTCATCATGCAGTGTTTCTTGGCAATCTATTTCAGTGTACCTATCATACCTCTCCCTGCTCTACATTATGGGGGGTATCACCTGTTGGTTCTAATGCTTTCCTGGTTCGATGGAGTGATCTATGTATTCAGTATTTGATCCTATGTACTAGACGGATGCAGTGGCTGGGTACCTATGCATTTCGGTGAGATGGATCATTTACCATATGGACACTCTTCTTTCATTCCTATTTGGAGGCATTCTTCCATCTTCGATTGATCAGCTCTTCAGGCTTTGTTTACAATCTTCTCTACCTAATCATGTTCTATTACAGTGGAGGTTCTAGCAGTCACTTTTCGACAGTGTTTGCATCTTCTTGCTTCAAAGGTGTTCTACATGTTCCTTCTTTGTTCCTATTTTCTAGGACATTCTCTAGTTTGGAGGCTTCTTCAGTCCTTCTCTAGGCTTCATCTCTTTTTGGAGTAGGGTTTTTCCCGTGTGGTTTTCTCTATTTCTCCTCTTTATAGAGATTTTGTTGTACTTGGGTACCTGATCAAGCCTTGTTGTCGGGACCCATCTTTCCTGCTTTCATAGCTGTGCTAGGTTAGCTTACCTCCTGAGCTTCACTTAAGGGGGGGTGTTAGAGTAATCATTTATTAATTAAATAATGTTGATTTAATTAGTTAAGTTGTTTTATTACTTTTTAGTGCTTAAGCTTTCTCTTAGGTGCATTAATAATTAATTCTTTTATTAATTATTAATGTGCAAACCTAGCTTTACCTTTTAGGGTTTTCTTCACCTTTTTAAGGTTGAACTTTGTAATTATTGTTCATTAATTTAGATTATAATTTCGTTCTCACATTTTGAGTAACTTCTGAGTTCTTCATCTTTTTCCTTCTTTATGCTTTCTTCTTGTAACAAGTATTTTGCATGCAGTTGTTCTTGGGTGTAATCAAATCAGTATTTCTCAGATCCTTCATTTTTTTCCCTTATTATTCTTATTTTAGCATCTCTTTATAGTACTTATGATGTTTATGAAAGTATCATCCATTTCCTCATGTTTGTTGCTCTTCATGTTTCACTTTCTTATGCTATTTTGAGATTAACAAATACTAGTCTTCCTACTTTCAAAACTTTCATTAAGGATTTGTGTAGTGGACTTATTGCTCTTTTGGATTGTGTGAAGAATTTGGTAGATGATACCCCATTACCTAATCTTCCTAATCTGAATCCTATCATTCCTGATCTAGTTCCCAATCTTCCTTATCCTCATCCTATCCTTCCTAATCCAATTCCTAATATTCCCTTCCTATTTCTCCATCTTCTTTCCCTAGTTCTTCCCACACTCGTGATGGGGCTCAAACTATGGTTCTTGATGTCGATGTTCAAGAATTATTTGATTTACCTTCCGCTTCTTATCTAATCCATGATGATATTAAAGGGAAGAGAAATGAAATTTCTTCTAAACCTATCATTCCTCCTTACACAACATTTTATCATGATCACCGTAAATAATCACCTCCTGTAGAAGCTTTACAAGATATGTACACTACCGGATACAATATGGTGGCTAAAAAAGGTTATAAGGGTTTAGGACTTGGTGGTAATGAACATGATATTAAATATCTGGTTCATCTATCCCCTAAACAAGATAAGCATGGTCTAGCCTTTCCACTATCTCAACTTGAGGTGGTTGATTTTGATCATCGCCCTCCTCTTCATATTCTCCTTCCAACACCTTCCTTAGATTATCCTGATACTCCTCAAGATGTGGCTAAGAATGTCTATGTTCAGTTAATGAATTCTAATAAAGCAATCTTTAAACCTATGCCAAAAGATTCTCTCTCCAAATAAAAATGTCCTTTTCATTATAGTAATACACATTTACTTTGATTTGATTGCGTGCATTTTAAGATGTATATTAGAGAAATATCTGCTTTAGGGATTATATCTCACTCTCGTGTGGTATTACAATTTCTTCATAATTTCCATATGGGGCATACCCCTCATTCTTCAATAATTTAGATCTTTCTCCAGCGAAAACTTTAGTGGCGATTATTCGCGAATTGGCGAATGTCGCATGTTGACAAGTAGGGAATTGGCAATTTTTTTTTCATATATTAGATTCACCCTATTGCCTGACAATTATTAATATTGGGTCCAATGCTCGGGCCCATCGCCCATCATTTTATTTAATTTTCTACTTTCCTTACACATTATCGCCAATGGAATCTATTTTTTGGTCCGTGTAAATTTTAAAAATTTGCCTATAATTTATATGTGACCCAAATGGACGACCTATATTTGCTAATAGTTAAATATACATATATAATTATAGGCGGCCCCAAATTTGCCTAGCATTTTGTGAACGCGTGTATCAACCCGCCCCAAATTCGCCAACTTTATTAATCATAGCTTCATATTGGAAAACCCATAATCGCCTCACAAATAACAAAGATATGTTAAAATTACACGAGCTTTGCCAAATTTGTATACCTTGACGTAATACCTCCCGCCGAATTCATCAAATAAGGATAGTATAAAAATATTTGATCGATAGCAAAGTTTCAGACTGTTGAGTGTAACTGCATACTACATTGGTGAGTAGCGACTGCAATTTAATTTGAGGCAAAGGTAAGCGATACTTATTATGTGACTCTGTAATTTTGAGTTCATTATTATTTAGTGGTAACCAGTTAGCAAACATTGGTGACCAGGGAGACCTCAAACATGATTTTAGGGCCAATAAATCCAGAATCATATTTATATATTACAGTCTATTGTCACTTCTTCAACAATTTAAATTTTTTTTGCAGTGGAAGTCGTTGTAGAATGGAGATGTCGAACAAGAATAAGGGTAAGGATCCTATAAGTGGGGAAAGCCAAGAGAGGCCATAAAAATGCAAAACCTTATCATCGTACTTTGGTCAGGGTGTTGGAAATATTTCTGTCCAAAATAGGGAAGTTGCTTCATCACAAGTAGATTTTGAAGATTCACAACCTGAAACTACATGACATATTGAAGAAGTAGGCAAACTTGATATCTCAAATCACAATGAACTTGAAGAGTATTTTTAGTTAAATACCCGGAGTAGCCATAATTATATAATCAACTTGGATGAAACAGCGAATTTTAGAGATGATGATGGTGCAGGGAAAAAGAAAAGAAAAATTAATTCAAAGAAGGATAGGGAATCAAAAAATGATCGTAAGTGGGAGTTGTCGAGGAATTTTCAAATAGAATGGGTGTCAAAGTATCCATTCATTGAACCAACGGAAAATCCAATTGAAGGTCAGCCTCTGGTAGAATGCAAATGTAATATTTGCACCAAGATAAATATGAAGGAAAAGAGGTTGCAGTTAAAAATTGACACCATAGAGAAGCATATGGGTAAAGTTTACGAAAAGAAAACCATAGATGGAAGTTGAAAAATTAGTGATAAGATGGAAAACAAAGGATGAATCTCTTCATGTTAGGAATGCAAAATTATATGAATTTTAGCTGAATATACAGACGAAGCCTACTCAAGTTAAAGGCTCTATTGAAGCTTGTTTTGGAAAAGCATTGGAAGTAGAACTAATGGGAAAAGGTTTTCAGTTAAGTGTTATTTTTAATATTTTGAGCAGAAGGCATCCTATGATAGAATACCCATCATTAAGTTCTTTATTACACTTTATGAAAGTTTGTAACTATCCTAACAGTCACTGGTTAATAAATAGTGGATGGGAATGGGCAAGTTGTCTTGTCGATGTTGAAAAAGAGGATCTAAAGGCAAAAATTAAAGATTCAAATTTTATTGCATTGTCTTTAGACAAGATTATAGCAGTAGATAATACTTCATGGATATGCATGCATGTTTATACTGTACACAATTTTGTCCACCAACCTCATCTACTAACTGTTGCTAAAATGAAGGATAATGCAACATTTGAAAATTTATTTGAACTAGTAAAGAGATCTCTAATTGAATATGGAGGTATAAATGACATGACGATTGCCAATAAGTTGTTGTGTGTTGGAGTGGATGGAGCTTCAATAATGCAAGGCCACAGAGGTGGTCTTTGCACAAAGATACAATCTTATTGTGCGCCCTATGTTACTCCCATTCACTGTATGCCCCACAAAATGAATCTAACTTTTGGAGTTGTTAGGAAGCATGGTCCAGTACAAAAAAATTGAAGTTTAAATCAAAGATCTCTACCAATACTTCTGTCGAAGTCTGAAATGATTGAGGTAATTTCAACACTTTGCCGAAGTACTAACCGATGGGAACAAGCTTCTGAAGGATAATGATACTAGATGGATCTTTTTTGATGGACCAATTCATTGAATGTTTTTAGAATATCAATTTTTGCTTGGTATAATGAACTCAAGTCATGAAGAAGCAGGGCTACCCAAATTTCTTGAGCTGCTACAAAGGTTAAGTAATGTAGAGACACTCTTAACATTAACAGGTCTTCTCCCCTTGCTGGAGGAAATGAGAAATATAATGAAAAAGGCTGAGCAAAGAGGAATATATATTGCAGAATATGCTGCACTTCATAAATTGATATGCATAATGCTAGATAATCTATATTGATCATGTGATGATGTAAAATATTCTAGCTGGCTAAAAATCACATATTTGGACAATCCTAAAAACTTTTTAAAGATCGGTGTAAATGGGGAATTATGTGCAGAAGTACGTGGAGTTGAGATACCAATGTACTACTATGCCAGGGTCAAGTCTGAGGAACCAGGAAGGAACAACAGGAAGTGAGTATCAAGTGTTAAAAGGGAAGACTTTACCAAGATTGTTGAGTCTATAAGTGCTTCTGTGAAGTGCATTGCCTATGATCTTTCCTCAGAGATTACAGTAAGATTCCCTCCAGTCCAACTACTTGAATCCATGTCTATTATGTTTCCTCGATATTGGAGTATCAACAATTCGAAGGATTATAAAAATAAGCTACTAACTTTGATAGATCATTTTTGCAAAACCAACGAGTTAAATGGAGTAACTCTAAATGGAATTTTAGATGAATCTCATTTGAGAGAACAATCGAGCCATTTTTCGCAAACAATGAGCGAACAATCTAATATTATGCAAAACCCCCACGAAGATGGATCAACAACAAGGCTTTGGAAATATCTAGCTGAGAGTGAAATGTTGATTGATTCAATATCAGAATTTTTCAATCTTGCTGATTTATGTCTGACCATGATAGTGGGGTCGGTGGAGGATGAGAGATTTTTCAATGCTCTGGGGTTCCTAAAGTCAAAGCTAAGAAACATTTTAGACAAGAATTTTCAAAATTGCTTGAGGCTGTATACATCTAGGTATGAAGTTCATACTTTTCCTTATGGTAGGGCATTGAAATTGTTGAGGAAGAAATGTCAGAGAAGAGGGTTGGGCAACATTTCAAATCAAAGTGGGAGTTCCAGAGACAATGATCTGACTTCCATTGACTCATGTACTAGTATTGGTAATGCTAGCATTGAACTTGAGTTAAGTGGAGGTATGAAGAGTGCAGAAAACATATCAAAGAAACAAGGAGGCTATGAAGTTGATGGCAATGAATCCAAGGATCCCGATAATGAGATGATGTGGCAACTTGAACCTTTGTAGAAATAGCAGGTCCTAGGTATTTATTAAACTTTTTTCTGTAGTCTACTGTCAGTTTCTGTATCTCATCATCATTCATTAATCGTGTATAACATCATATTCCAATGTCAAAATTCAAAAACATGAATGTGGTTGATAATCTCATAAATTCTATAATTAATAATGGTTTTGTTTTGCATTATTTAGCTTCTTGATACAATTCTTAGAAATAGAGATTCTCGTTAATTTATTTACAAATACATGACACAATGTAACAATTCATTCATTAATAGTAGTAAGAAGTAGAACACAACTCTGTGTGATTCTATTTGCAAAAGTGAATTGACAATGAATTATGACTCAAGAGTCAATACCTCATTTCAATTTCATTACCCTTAGCAAATGACCCTGAACTCCCTTTTATAGAAACAAAGGAGCAACAATCGCTTCAAGTCGATTTTCCTAATGTGAAGTCTCAAAATCAAAATCTATAAGTCAAGACTAGTACACCATCTCTACAAATGTACATTTATGCATTTGACAGGCCGGTTTAGGAAATTAGCAATAGAATTATAGCATCTTCTACATTGATCCTGTTAAAAAAACAAAGTTCAAAATTGTTACTTTTAACTCAATTCAAGCCAATAGATAAATAATATAGAGATGATTGAAACTGAAAGTACTTTCACATACTATTTTTGATTAGATGATTCTGCTAGTTTGCTTAATAAGCTCCATTCTTCATCGTTTGGAAGGTTAATATTTGTCAAGTTATAGAAAATGACTTGCAACCTCGTTAGCCATTCATACTTGTTAGACTGACTTGAAAGCAATGATCCTTCCAATACTGCATTCAAATTTTTCAATGGTTTGATGCATTTTGCAATGCCTTCATGAGTTGTGTCTTGAGGAAGCTTGCCTAAATTAGTCCTCATTATCTCCTCCAACATTTTTTTGTAATCTTCTCTTCCAACAAAATTCGTTAATGAGTTACTAGTACCAGGACTCGGCAAACCATGACCTATCATTTCGGTTCTTGTTTGATTCATCTTGGCAAGCTTTATCTCAAATAAGGCAAGAGTTTCCTCTACTTCCTTTAGTTTCTTTCATTTTTGTAAGACAGAGGTTACTTTTATTGATGCAAGAGCGTATTCATGAATTCCATTTCTTTCCAAATGCCTGTCACTGGTTGTGTTGATTTTTATTCAAAATCTATTTTTTAGTTTTCTCTCTCTGAAATTTTTTTTTGTTCTTGTCAATGTCCTCTTTGAGCTTCCCAAAAACATCTCTAAGACTTTCATTCAATTCAAACCAATCACACAAGCTATCACCAGCCACCTTTATTTTCCCCCAAAGGTCTCTTTTTATTTGCTTGATTGTATTTTTCATTTGGTCATTCAAGCTATTTTTAAAAGTTTTAATTGTCTTATTTGCCTTCTTTAGCTCTTCTCTCAATTTTGACAACTAGTGTTCACTCTATTTTTTTATTTTCTCTGCTTCCTCTTCCCACTGGTTTTCTTTCTCTTCCCACTATTTTTCTTTTACCCCCTCATCCTCCAATTATTTCTTTATTTTATTGTTTGCTTGTGCCCCGCTCTCCACGCTTTTGTATAAATTTAATGAAGAGGATTTTTCATCCTCGATATTTTTATTGCTCTCTTCCATTTTTTCCCTCACAAATTTTATTTCTTCCTCCATATGTTCTTTCTGACCAATTGCTTCTTTAGAGGATGAATTTTTTATCCTTTTCTCTAATTCTTTGCACTTGTTATCTATTGCTTTCTCCTTTACCTTTTCATTTGCTAGGTTTGCATGTAACTTTTCTATTCTTCCCTGAAGCTTTCCATTCTCTCTCTCCAACTTCATCACTGAACTGTAGACAACGTGGTTGGTCATTTTCAACACATTTATCTTGTCCACATTTTTAATTTTTGATAAATCCATTTGGAGGGTGCTAACTTGAAATTCAGATGGATCTATGTGACTCTCTGGTGCATTGTTATCTCTAGATGGGGGCATAAAAACCATGAACTCCATCATTTCTTTCTTTGGGTAATATGTGGGAAAATAACCTATTCGATGTAGATTCTGAATCACGAGCTGTAGCAACTCCATCCCTCTTCAATGTCTTAGTATTTTGTCTATTCCTATTTTCTGTTTGTTCAAAGTTAGTTACAAAATCATTGTAATGAAAATCAAGGTTTTCTGACACAATTAAATGTTTGAAAGGTGAAATAGAACTTGCTGTGATGTATGAGCTTCCACCTGTGGTTCTAATAATTGCACCCTAAAGATTAGTAATAGTAACTCCCTGACCCATTATAAGTGTAGTATTTGGACTGTTCGGAGGGTTTTGTCCTAAAGGCGTGGCAATTGTTGGACTCATAGTCACAGACACCATTGGCATTGTTGTCATAAACTTTTTCTTCTTTACACTGCCTTGATCTCTGGGATCCACTAATTTCATGTCTATTTGTATTTTCCTTTTCAGACCACTAGCACTACCCATGCCATCCCCACCAGTGGTAGTGGCACTTGATTTAGATTGAATCCGAGTGCTTGGCAAATGTGGAACTGGATTTGAAGCTGGAAAAAATGAAGGTGCAAGGGTATGAGACTGAGTAGTACCTTTTTCTCATGAAATTCCAATTACTGGTGCCCTACCACATTTTGGTGGAGTGGGTGTGGCAACTAGATACCAATTCCCTTCTCCTATGGGACCCAGACCACCCCTAATTGGAAAACCCATTTTTTCTACCATGTCTGCCCCTTTGCCATATTTTTCTTTTGTGGATGCACTGACTCTAGTAGCAATTGTCACAGAATCTCGTCCATCAAAAGCAGTATCTTGATCATCATAATCACTAGGATATGCTTGACTAGGATGCTCCACATTCCACAAATCACTAAATATTTCATCCTCATCTGCATCATAAAGATCTACATAGGTCTTTGGCTCGTCGAGATTCTTTCTCATTTCCCAAAAATCTAAAATTTTGGTTGCAGTCCAATTATCATCTTTACATTGAAGTGCTATGTTGTTTGAAATAGCTTTTATAGATGGTTGAGCAGCTTGCCGCTAGAAATTGTAGGATGTCTTGTGCGGCACTTTTCCTTTCTGCTTGTGCAATGCAATAATTTGTGATGACAATTCTTGTATTGAAATATTATTTTCAACGACATATTTCTCCATCTCTTTTTTGACCTCGTCCTCGGACTCCATGTTTTTAAAATTTTCTATCAATGGCATACTCTCATGTTAACATTTGCTTGTGGAGCTCCCAATCGCTCTAAGCTTTGTTGCAATTATAGTTAGTGGATCATACTGTCAGTGACTGTCAACAACAAAGAGAAAATTGAAAAAAAAAGCTTCTGCCACTTTGAATCCTCTTTTCTCAAATGTGAACCCTCCCAATGAGAAAGGCAAGGAAGGAAATATCATTTTCTTTTGCTGACCATTAAAGAGTGCATCTATGTTCTCCATCTTCCGAACATATTCCAATGCAAATACCTTCTCTGTAACATGTATTGGAAGATTTTAGGGTTCTACCATTGAACCGTAAAACCTTAACACATTGTAGTCTTCCATGAAGTACCAGTCATCCAATTGTATTTGACTTGCGAGTTGAATGCAATCTCTACAAGACACAAGAAATCTAGGCAACGGAGTGCCTATAATTTTATGATACATTGGTGCCAAAAAGAAGTCTAAAAAATTGTTATAGTTCCTTCTGTTATCACTCATGCTTAATTGAGGTGTCCATTCATATATTGCATTTTGGACCTAACTTTGAAGCTTGTTTTTCTGAAATATTGCACGATGCTTTGCTAAAAGAAGATAGCACAAGTAGGTTGTGAACCTAAATGTCTTCTTTGAACCTGTTTTAGTAATTAGTACTTGTTCTTGTATGCAATGAACAATGTGCTCAATAAAATTATATTTTACTGGTTCTTTTTCACAATGAATATGAAAAATCATTTCAAGAATGCTGGGACCCACTTCTTTGTTACTAGCCAATCCCAAAAAAAATGCTAGCAAGGAAATATTATCCTGAACCCATTGCAAAAAATATCATAATCATAAGGATACTTATGATCTGGATCCAGACTAGAACTGCTTGTTATTCCTCTAATGTATGAATCTTTATGTTTTGCATCTATTTTTCATAACTCTCTGCCAGCTTTCCCAGTTCAATGTGTACATTTGATTTTTGTGCTTCAAACCCTAGGTCTAACAGACAACAAATTTAGTCTCTCTTATCAACAAAATTTCCTCTTGAGTATTTTTATTGACAATTACTTTTCTATTTTAATCATAATTTTCGGCGCGGAGCATGACAATTTCTGGACAAGGGAATACTTGAGGTAACACCATGTGTGCTGACCCAACAACCCATGGTGCAATTTTATTTTTCTTTGCCTTTAACGTGTTGTTAAATGGACAAATTTTTGAATCCTTCATTGTATCTTTCCAATTATTTTCAAGTGCAAATCTAATTTCCATGATTCCCTTATTTCCATGGATAACGGGATAAAAAATATCATGGAATTCATTAGTGAAACCTGGTGTTTCAACCAGTTTGTGGAAGTATATTATATTTTTTTCCTTTCTTTTCCCTTTACTCGTACTCTTCGTATTTTTTTTCCCATCGTGGAGCATGGTATACTAGTATTACTATTTACTTGTACAAAAATTAAAAAATTTCTACACAGGTGACAACTACAATTTACAGGCGTATTTGAAAATTCAACCCTAATTCTATGACTACAATCTAAATAGTAAACCTCTAGATTTGAAAAATTTAAAGGGCAAAACGTGGGTGTTCAGGATTTTACCTATAAATTCAATTTGTGTAGACTGTGACTGGGCAGAGAGATGAGAGACTCTGTTGCATTCCTCAATCCTCAACCTAGAAGTCGTAACCCCTTTCTGAATCTCTAATACAGTATACTAGTAAGAAATTAAAATATAAAAACTTAGGTTAAAATTGTACAATAGTGAGTAGTACTGAATCGTCAGTCGTGACTCATCACTTGCGTTAACTTTTACAGTCCCTCCTGTTAACTTTTACTACTTCTCCAGATATCTAAGGTCACTAGGACATGTGTCACTTAATTGTTTGGTCTACAGTCAAATTGAGCTTATTACTTATTAAATGTTAAGTTACTCTTTTACTCTAATTATGATTTTAATTAAACTTAGCTGAGTGTACACATGTCATGATTCTGGAATGGGTTTGCAAAAATGGGGTTTCTTTTCCCTTTCGGCCTGAAATACACCACACATCATTGATTTGTGGTCATCTGACAGTTGCTGGTTTCTTTTAATCTTCCTTTATCTTTCAGTCATTTGGTTGTTATCGAATGACACTGATTGAATGAGTGTACATGTGTCATGATTTAAGAATAGGATTGCAAAAATGGGATTTCTTTTCCCTTTCGGCCTGAAATACACTGTACATCGTTGATCTCTTCTCATCCAACGATCGCTGGCAGTCACTATCATTTGTGGCGGGTCCCATTTTTTTACTTGCATTTATTTAGTTTGAATTATATTTATCGGATGATGCTGATTGTGTGAGTGGTCACGTGTTGTCTAATTGAATGAGTGTACACATGTCATGATTTCAGAATAGGATTCCTCCTCTGCAACTTCCTCCTATTATTATTTATGGCTCACAACACTGAAATTATAAGCTTCTTATAGTTTATTGGTAGGCATTCCTTCCTGCATTATTCAAGTGCTACAAATGGAGATCTTCAGGCAATACAAACCTCACTCATCGCAATCTCGCATTTGTGAGAGAAAGTTGTGTGACATTTTCTTCAGTTTTCGAGGTCCGAACGTGAGAAAATTGTTGGTGGAATATGAGATCCACTACCACATACCCTATACTGATGATACCTCTCTTTTATAATGTGAATATGATGATTGGGCAGGTTCATACACCAAGGCTTTCGACAAACATAAGACACTAGCGCTTGCACCTAAAAGAGGTGCAAGGGTTAGCCGATAGGAAATTATATATAAGTTAATATAAGGGGTGGTTATGGAAGAGGTGGGGTTTAATGTGACAATTTTGCATGTGTTAGAAAGAACAATGAAAATCATCACAAAAAAGATCGACCAATGAAAATACACTTCTTTGGTGCAGGCACGTTTTAGCATTTGATAATGTTTGACATTTAATTATAGTCTGTATGGTCAGATAGATGGTGAAAAGTAAAATATTGCATTAAAATTATAATCCAGAAGTGAGGCCTTACATTCATTTTAAGATAAAAATAGAATAAAATGGAATGATGGTGTTAGAAAAATAAAATTATTGAAGAAGTTTAAGAAAAGGAATACAAAGTACTAAATTATGGAAAATTAGTTAAGATATAAAGAGAATTAGTTTTTTACAAATTAAAAATATTAATTTAAATTGAAAAAGAAAAAAAGGACATTAAAAAAAAATGAACAAAAATAGAATATAAAAAGTGATAATAGGAGAAGACAAAGTATACAACTAGAAGGAATTAGTCATTTATGGGGTTCATCTAGATGATTTGGTGCCTATGTTTTTAATCATGTAGGCAAAATGGTTTTGGGAAGTTGTTAGTTAAAATGGGGTTCATCTAGATGATTTGGTGCCTACGTTTTTAATCATGTAGGTAAAATGGCTTTGGTAAGTTGTTAGTTATAATGGGGTTCATATAGATGATTTGGTGCCTATGTTTTTAATCATGTAGGTAAAATGGTTTTGGGAAGTTGTTAGTTATAATGGGTATTAATATTTTTGCAGAAGAGTGGTAGAGTTAATATAAGAAAGTTTATGTCCATGACTGGAGGCCCATCATCCCAAATGGAGAATCATTTCAAAGATGGACATGATGTTATGCCTGAATTAGGCCATACTGTATCAGATCAACAGGATTTGAGGCCTAAGTTCCCTAAGAGCCAGAAGGATGCAGATGTGGTGGTAGTGGGAGCTAATATTGCAGGAATAAGTTGTGCCTACAACCTTGTCTAAGGAAGGAAAAAATGTTGTACTCCTTGTAGCCAAGACCAGAGGCTTATACATGTGTTTGGTATCTAATTGTTCAGTACTATGTAGTTCTGTAGTACATTCTAAAGAGTTTTTTTATGACTTCTCGATTGACTATTTAGAAAAACATAAGTTGCATACCTATTGTTGAGGGTATAGTTTTATAGTATCAATTCTTATGGTTTATTTTTTTTGTTGTTGAGGGTTTAGTTTTATAATATCAAATATTATGGTTTATTTTTTAATTTTTAAACTATGTTAAAAAATAGCCTATTAAAATTGCTATTAACCCTTTCATTTAACACTTCTTGTAAAATTACCATTGATTACTTGATTTTCCACTACTTATCACTGTTGTGCTAGGATGAGTTGGGGTAAGATCAAATTGTAATTGACTATCCTATACATTTCTCTTGGATTCTTAATTAAAGAGGATAAACATAGTTATACATAAGTTACGAGTAAAATGTATGTAAATCTATTGCAAGATAAAGACTTAGTAAAGAACATATCTATAGTTTTCCACAGTCTAAAAGATTTCTTTCAATCTTCAAATCTGGATCAACCAATTCATCCCAACTCACCTCTTCTGATCTTGTCGGTGGCCATGTTAGCAAGGCTGATTTCATTTCTATTTCGCATAGAATCAACTGCTACTTTCACAGAGATTATCTCCACCAAAACAACTCCTAAGCTGTAAAAATCAGATTTGTCAGTGAGCTGAAAGCATTGATGGTATTCTAGTTCAACATACCTAGGCGTGCCCTAAGGAGCAGCTATCACGTGTGAGACATCTAGAGGAACCATTCTGGAAAGCCCAAAATATGCAACTTTTTCTCTGAAATGTTCATCGAGAAGAATGTTAGTGGATTTCATATCTCTATGAAGTATAGGAAGATTCATTCTGTGGAGATACGCCAAGGCCTGAGTGGATTCTATGGCAATTTTTAGGCGATTTGCCCAAGGCAGGCCTATGAGAGTTCTTCGGCTACCATGAAGGTGAACAGACAAAGTCCCATTTGGCACATACTCGTAAACAAGCAGTAGCATTGGACTTTGCGGACTCGTACAACCATATAGACAAACAAGGCTTGGATGACAGAGGGATGACAATATTTGTACCTTGTTCATGAATATTTCAACTAATCTGGAGCTATCCTGACAAAGCCTCTTCACTGCTACAAATCGTTCGTCCTGAAGTTTACCCAAGTATACCACACCAAACCCTCCACCTCCAAGTAAGTTCTTCTCATCCAAGAAATTTGTCGCTTGTTGTAGTTCTTCATACGGAAATATGGTCAACCTGCCTATCATATGCATTGGGTAACCTGCTTCAATTCTATTTTTCTGATAATTACTGTAATCACCGAAAAAATTGCGGGTATGAAGTTGCTTTCTTCTCTTCACATACCAAATACAAAGCACTGCTAGTGCCGCCATCAGTGCGACTCCTCCAAGGGAGCTACCTGTATTAGAACATTCTAATTAGATGTCACACTTCTTAATAGTTAAGTAATTAATTTTATTTTAACATTTTGTTATTTAATTTTTATTAACCAAAATTTATTACAGATGTTAAACTAGGTAATATTTCAGAATAGTCCCATAAAAATGAGGAAGATAATGTAAGAGATGAGCAAACTGATTTGTGCACATTAAGGAAGAAGGGATGCTTACTGAGAGCAATAGCAGTGTCAGACCCACTTGCATGATCTCAATTATAAATAATGGCAGAGATAGTTATCATTAGTATGGCTAGGAAATATAGCTAAAATAGTCTTTGTCTAGATATAAAAATATGACAAATGAGCAAACAAGGATGTACGACTCTTACCAGGGCTCGACGATTTGCAACTCAATTGCATCGAATTACTGATGTCGTAATTGCAAAGCTCTTTCTTTGACTCGCAGTTCTCACAGCCTTCACTAATACTCCATATTATTTTGAATCCATTATATATACTTCCAAGCAATAGTTTATTACTTCTGTTGAATTTTTGAACAAGAAGATGCACTAATGATTTACAATGCGTATCCAAATTCATCTCAGAATAGTACCAGCTATTATTACATTCTAAAGCATACACTTCAGTGGCCGGGTACTCTCTGATCTCTTCTCTGCACTCTCCCCATAAACTTATATTCATGTACTCATCAGAAATGCGAAACTGAGGGGTAGACCATAATTCCATTCTATGCTTACTCATCGACGGGTTGCAAGAATCCCCCCTCATATTTGTATCAACTATTCTAATGGGATTGACTGGAGCCTCTTTCCGTTGGCGGAGCAGGTAATAGTGGTGGCCGTTGATGTCAATTAGAGTCATATTCAGTTGATGATCATAGTCAAGCTGAAGAGCAGGGTCACCACAGTCGCTGCTCTTTGCTCCGAAGGGATACTCGAATGTTTGATTCCCGCATTGGAAGACTTCTGCAGGACAAGCTGAGGATGAAGGAGAGAGGAATGACATGAAAATTGCTAAGGCAAGAGAAAGGAATTGATGAGACTGGTATAGATGAAGGGATAGTCTGTCTATTTTCATCATACTTACAACAGTGAAAAGAAATGAGTTCAAAGAGGGAACATGAATGACAGTTTAATAACAAAGGAGGGTCCTAAGAAGCCAAGAAAATGATTTGGTGTGGGGAAACCATAACAAAAAAACAGCCATACTCAATACGCCAACTTGACTTGGCTTTCATTACCGACATCAAAAGTCAGAGTCTATACATCCATTTGACTTACCCCTTAATTCGTTGAAGTCAAGTTTAACGATTGAATCACGTAGTATCCTAAGCAAAAAAAAAATTGCCACGCACTTCAAATTTTCATGGCAATGCAGAAACTTCTAGCTCCCTGATTTTCTGCGTGAGACAAAAAAAATCTGATCAATGGTTTCTCCTTAAGAGAAGCCTATCGGCTAATTAACAATTATCAATTATATCATCAATACTCTGATATATTGAATATAACTGTTTCTGTAAATTCTTGAACAATTTATTCATATAAAATATTTTCTGCTATTTACATCAGCGATTTGTATTGCTGCTAATTATCTACGAACTGTTATCCAAGAATAATACCGATATGCATATGTTAACATCGATGTCGAAGTAACTGACGATTTTTGGCGACTTGCACTTATCGATTTATGTGTGTCACTTTAATCCGGATTACATACCATATATACAATGAAGTCATGTCCACGAGGGGACATTCCTCCATGTGAGCATAGTTCACATGGATTCATGTCCCATCATGGACATGACCCCACAATGTTTAACATACCACTTGGATATTAGTCGATCACTTTGTCGATCGGTAATAAATTAATCGATTCAACATTTCACATTGATAATCAACATTGGTAACTGATAATATTAATAATTAAATACTCAACAAATTATATATATATATATATATATATATATATCATGTTGATTATCTGTGCATATGATTTAAACAACGGAATTAATCCGAAAATTTTGTCTGATGCTACAATACATTAACACTCCTTAACTAGGGAGGATAATACAAAAGTGCATGAAGTGAGATCACACATAGTATGGAAGAGATATCACCTTAATGTGATATTTAGATTTTGTGGTATATTCACAAATATCAATTTTAGATGATATTCACCATAAAGATATCATCTCATGATATCAAGAGTAATGGTCTACAAATATCAAGCTCCGTGATATTCACCAAAACTCACAATGCTCATAATGGTATGTGCACAAGTATCAACCATATGATACTTACCATAGGAACATTAATTTGTGGCTTGTCCACAGATGTTAGTCCACCATGACATATCTACACAATAGAACTCAAGAAGATATCAACACATTGATATCCTTCCTCTAGTTGATATTGAATTATAAGATATGATCTAACATGATCTACTTAGATATCAACCATATGATATCCATCATGTTAGAAGGTTAGATTATTATAAGATCGCCACCTTGCAATAACCACCAAAAATGCGAGTGATAATCATTTAGAAGCCGTCACTTCTTAATGATGTACACAAGGCCCATGAAATCATGAAATAACACTCATGAAAATTTTATTAGTACAATAATAAAAGTAGCTGAGACTCACACTCAGAAATTATATTATAACCATACCAAGTTTACCTCTAAAGTATTCTACCTTTGTTCTTGTGAGGGGTTTGGTGAGGATGTCGGTTGTTTGATCATCAATACTGATATATCTCAACTCAACTACATTTCTTTCCACCATATCTCTAATATAGTGATAAGGTATCTCAATGTGTTTGGATATGTTATGGAACACTAGATTTATGGAAATTTTTATGCAACTTTTATTGTCACAATGGATGATGGTTGGTTCTAGTGGTTTCCCAAATAATCCTACTAGAAGTTTCCTCAACCACACTGCTTCTCGTCCTCCCATAGATGTCGTAATGTATTATTCTTCTATGGAGCTTTGGGAAACTAAAGATTGCTTCTTGTTGAACCAAGATATCATAGCTAACCCTAAGCTGAAGCAACACCCTAAAGTGCTCTTACAATCCACAACATTTCCAGCCCAATCTGAATCAATATATCCACGAAAGTTTAGATCTACATCCTTATATTTTAAGCCATATCTAATTGTTCCATAGAGATACCTCAAGACGTGCTTAGCTTCTAATAAATGTATTTGCTTTGGTTCACACATGAATTGACTAAGAACATTTACTGCATAACAAAATACATAGTCTAGTATTTAGAAAGTACATTAGTGACCCAATTATCTATCTATAGAGGGTAGGATCTACATTCTTTGACTCAACAACAACTTCTTTTAACTTATGCAAATGTGTTTCCATAAGGGTAGACATAGACTTACAATCCATCATCTCAAATCTTCTTAGGATGTCAATGGTGTACTTTCCAAGTAATTTAGGATAATGTTATTGTTTTGCTTCCATACTTCTAAACCAAGAAAGTAGTGAAGAATTCCTTAGTCCTTCATGTCAAATTTGGATGCAAGATCTTCTTTTCATTTTGTGATGAGATGATATTCTCCCGTAATTAACAAGTAATCAACATAAAGAATAAAAATCAACATATCTGTATTTATTACCTTGAAGTAGAGATTTGGATCTGCATCATTTTTAGAGAAGCCAAGTTTTGACAAGTGATGATCTATCATTTCATACCAAGCCCGAGGGCTTGTTTGAGACCATATAGGGCTTTATTTAATTTGCACACATGAGATTGTCTCTCATGTACCACAGATTCTTCAGGTTGTTTGAGGTATACTTCTACTTCAATTACACCATTAAGGAATGCAGATTTCATATCCATTTGATCGATTTTCCACCCTTTAGATGCAACAATTGTAATTACAGCCCTAACGGATGTATATCTAGCAACTAGAGAAAATGTTTCTTCATAATCAATTCCTTCTTTCTAGGAGAAACCTTTTGCTACAAACCTGGCCTTGTATTTCTCAATGCTTCCATCTGCCTCATGTTTATTTTAAAGAGCCACTTAGAGAAGACCATTGATTTGTCTTTGGGTCTGGGTACAATATTCCAGACATCATTCTTGAGTATAGATTTATATTCTTTTGTCATGGTGTCTTTCCAATTATGATTTTCAAGGGGTTCTGAATTTTTGAGTTCACTCATGAGAGAAACATGCCTGGAAAATCTATTTGGTCTCTTACTTTCTATGAAGGTTCCTAGGGTAGCTGCATATTTTCCAGCTTCTTCAATCATCTTTCTGGCCCATAGCGGTCTTTTCTTATTTACTTTAGAGTCATCTGAAGTGTCCATAGGGTCAATGCCAATATTTTATTGTATGGTTTCATGAGACTCCCTATGAATCTCAGAGGAGGGGTTTTCTAGAGAATTTCATCATCTATATCACTCTCATCCTTGGATCTTTTAAAAGTAATGTCTTCTTCAAATATCACATCCCTTCTTAGTTTAATATGTCTTTGTTCTAGAATGTAGACTCTATAGGCTTTAGAGGTTTCACTATACCCAATAAAGATATTGTTTTTCCCAGAGGGTTCTAATTTAGATATTTTCTCTTTAGGAATGTGAATGTATACTGGACAACCAAAGATCCTTAGGTGACTTACATCAGGTTTCATTCCAACGAATGTTTTTTAAGGTGTTTTGTTCTCTAGATGAGAGTGGGGAATTCTACTTTGGATGTATACACCTCTACTAGAAGCCTCATCCCAAAGGTAAGTTTCTAGGTTCTAATCATACATCATGGCTTTGGCAGCCTCAACAATAGTTATGCTCTTTCTTTCTACAACCCCATTTTTTTAGGATTGTAATGAACTGTGTACTCCCTCTTAATCCCAACGTTTGAACAAAAGTTTTGAAAAATTTCTGAAGTATATTTCTTCCCATTGTCTGTTCTTGGAGTTTTAATTCTTTTCCCTCATATGTTTTCTACTAGAGCTTTAAATTCCTTAAACCTCTTAAGTATTTCTTCATACTCAAGTTACATTTTAAGAACTATATCCAAGTTTCCAGGTAAAGTAGTCATCAACAAGTATAATATAATACAAAATTCCTCCTATAGAGGTTATTAACATGGGTCCACATAAATGAAAATGAATAAGTTATAGTACATTTTTAGATTTACTTTCACTGTTGTGAAAAGTGCTTTTAGTATTCGTCCCTAATGCACATCCTTTGCATGCCCCTTCATGTTCTGGCTTGAGCTTAGATAATCCTGTTACCATTTTCTCCATTGATAGAAACCCATCAAAATGGAGATGTCATAGTCTTTTGTGCCAAATTTCACTTGTGTTGGTTGACTCGTGTAATAGATCTTGAGAGGGAGAAGTACATAGTGTGTAGAGACATCCATGCCTTGTTTTAATAGTATAAGCCTTCTTGATGTTTGAGTTCTTGGGCCAGGCTAATCATTTCCCTTCCATGAAGGTGATTCTATACCCTTTGTCTTCGAGTGTTGAAACGGAGACTTGTTTCCTTTTAATTCCAAGTACATATAGTACACCTGTGAGTTGAAGTTAGATGTTGGTCTTGAGGTTGATGGTGCAAGTACCAATTCCTTTCAATAGATAATTTGAATCATCCCCAATAGTTACTTCTTCATCAAAATTTTCCTCCATGGTGTCCAAGTACTCTCTTAAGCCTGTTATGTGTCAGGATGCCCAACTATCTATCACCCAGGTGTTCAGACTGTTGGATACTTGACTAGATAGTGCAGAGTAAACACAAGTCTCTTTGAATTTACATCCATGCTTGTTTTATTGATTTTCGTGATAGAGGCTTGGGGTTTGGGCCTATAAAGACACTTTACCACAAGGTGACCATATTTGTCGTATCTAAAACATTGCACTTTGGATAGATCCCTCTTCCTTTTGAATGATCGCTTCCCACTTGTGTCTTTTCCTTTCTTCTTTTGAAGTTTGTTTTCATTCCTCTTTTGTGAGATTCAGTGTTTAGGATTTGAATGTCTTCATTTGTAGTCCATGCAATCTAATTCCTCTAGTGATTAATCTAGATTCTTCTTGAATGCAGTCGGTCTTCAATCGATTAAATTTGGGAAGTTTGGAGAGAGTGCTTATTCATTGAATAAATGATTCCCATGAGGTGGGAAGTCTATTTAGCGCTATCATGGTTAATTCCCTACTATCAAAGGTATGACCAATTGTGGAAATTTGGTTTCTTAAATTTATGTTATCCTCATGAAGTATGAGGTGATGGTCTCTCCTTGATTCATCTTGATGTGATAGAGTTGTTGTTTTAGAGCCAGAGCCCTGCTAGTGATGTTTATCTCGAACATGTCTTCTAGGGATTTGAACATTGAATATGATGTATTTAATTTAGTAATGATGGAGACTATATGATATTTCACTCCATCCACCAATATTTTCATGGCTTTGGTATTGTCCTTTGCCCATTTAAGCTTTTCATCTTTCTCACTAGGTTTAGGGGTTTCATATTCCACCATAGTGTCTAACTCATGCTCCTTTAGTGTAAGCATCATCCTAAATTTCCAAGCTACAAAATTTTTAGCTCCTTCGATTCTATCCTCAAGTCTCACACAACTCACCATTTTGATGGATGCAGTATACTTGAGGTTTTATGGAAAATTTAGGGTGACTAGATCGTCTTTGATTTTGAAATCCAATCGGATCTTTTTCTCACACTCGCTAAATGATACCATGTTAATTTTATATGATCATTGTTTGAATACAAGAGCATTTGCAAATTTTATTTATTAACATTTATCAATTATATCATCAATATTCTGATATATTGAATATAACTGTTTCTTTAAATTCTTGAACAATTTATTCAAGTCATTTCCCATCGTGGACATGACCCCACAATGTTTAACATACCACTTGGATATTGGTCGACCACTTAGTCGATCGGTAATAGCCTTCATTAATTTTGTCTGTGTGTGTGTGGATTACCTGTGCGATTTCAACAATGGAATTAATCTGATTGATGCTACAATACATTAACAATACCAATAACCTGGAACCTAAACTCATTAAAATTGTGGATCCACAACATAATTTATAATTAATTTTGATATGCCCACTTGAAAAAATCCCCATTCCTGGCATGCCATGCCAAATTTTTCTAATTCCTTTTGCCTGCAGACATCTGATACTCCTAAAATCATGTCAATATCAATAATGGGAATGTCCAAATAATGAAGAGGAAAGGCATTTGGGTGCTCTTTCTCTAATCTGATAAACCTTTCAAAAAGGCTTTGAAGGTTCTCAGATGCCAATTCCTGGACAACAGGAACTGCAAATCTTTTTATTTTCATGTCTTCAGAAGTAAACTTATGCTGCTAAATTATTTTATTTTCAAGTAGGTTATACCATCTGTTATATATGATAGCATTTTTCCTCTCTTGTATTATAATTTAAATAAAATAACATGCTATGTTTTCTATGATATTATTTTGACTATTAAAGAGATTTAATTGTATATATAGTTTTAAAAGTAATTTATGTTGATTAATCAAATAAATATAAATTGTTATAAGTAATTTAATATCAATTGGAAATGTATAATAGAAATGATGCATAGATAAATGTGAAAGATCAAGTATTTATTTGTTTGTGATGATGGATCAGTGTGTGTGATGGAAGTTACATCAAAAGGACAAATATACACAACTTACTCCAAAAAAATAATTTCAAAAGTATTTACTTGTGTCCAAATTATAACAAAAAGGACATCTCATGCTATGAATAATTTAGTTATCTAGATATAACACCCTAAATGTCCTCAATGTAATAGTTGTCTTGACCTCTACACAAATTTGGAACTTTTCTTAAATTGGTCTCATGACAATTAATTTCACACAACAAAACTCTGGCTTGTAACTTAACAAGCTCTAATTATAACATTATAATATATAAGAGCTCTCCAAGATTAAATGTTAATTGTATTTAACACAAGAAGGTGCATTGCAAACCATAGCCAATATTTCCATTACATAATTGAAGTAGACTCTTAGTGGCACCATAATTTACATACTCATAATAGAAAACCAAGTTTTTAACTAATAAATTTATACATAAGAGAACATATCATGAGAAGAATTTCATGTTTTAAAAACGGTGTCTCTAACTTGCAAAACACTAAAATATGATTTTTGGGCTGTAAAAGTTTCATTGTAACCTTAAAACTAGAATTTAACCAACTAATTTGGGTTACAATGACATGGAGCTCTAAGATCTTGAATTTTTTTTATAAAAGAGTTCTATTGTGTCTCAAGCCAAAAATTATGGTTTATAGAAGTTGCTGCTAGATTAGAAATGTAAGAACATTTACAACAAATAAGAGAAATCCAAGAGGGACTTAGTTTAAAACTATTTAATTTTTATTTATTGAAGAGTTATTTAATTTCAGTTTAAAACTATTTTATTTTATTTATTTAATTTTTTTTAAAAAAAAATTTAAATATATAGACTATGTTTTACTTTTTATGTATATTTTTTTTTTCTAAAAAAAGATTTTAATGTGTGTTGTCTTGTTGTTAGTATAGGAAAATGCTTGATACAATTAAAAGGAGATTGACACATTTATGAGATAGGTTGCTGTTGGTTAACAGTTTGTCCTCTCTTAAGATTTTCAATCTCTGACTCTCTATACCCCAAGGTGAGAGAACAA
>MU227778.1:178109-190840 GCA_018584345.1 Thuja plicata | reverse complement strand
CTTAGCAAGAAATAGAATTCAGGAAGAAATCACAGTCTCAGAACATAGGTGTACTTTCCATTCAGAGATGCAACTAAACTAAAGAGTGAACAGAGGAAGAGTTACAAATGAAAGACCAACTGGAATTAATCACACCACAATTTCTGATATGAAATGGCATTCATTAAGAAAAAATAGTTTCACTTATAACTGTTCTTTTTATTCACCATGCAAATAGATTATGAAAATGGAACAACAAACATGAATTCTGCTTTGTAAATAGAATCACACCACTTCTTTGACAAGTTTGCCGACCTTGTATACTGAATTCTTTATAGAATTTATAGACTTTACAATACATCAGGCTTCTGAGAGCCAATGACCTTTCCTCTTCTTTGAATACAAAGAGATAGAATGCAAAGGAAAAGACTTTTCGAATCTGAGAACTCGAACGGTCACTATAGAATCTGAAAATCTTCATCTCCAACTAGCATTATCGAGCTGAATCCACTGGGCCATGGAATCAAAACATCACTTACTTTTGATATATCGGCCGGCGGAAAATACCAAATCAGCTTCTCCATTGCGGAAAATGGGAAAAGAGCTTCTCCTCGGCGGAAAACTGGAAAAGTGCTTCTCCTTGGCAGAAAATTGGAAAAGTGCTTCTCCTGGCGGAAATTTGCAACTTGACTTCTCTTTGGCGGAAAACTGGAAAAGTGCTTCTCCTGGCGGAAATTTGCAATTTGGCTTCTCTTTGGCGGAAAACTGGAAAAGTGCTTCTCCTCGCGGAAAATGAGAAAAGGAGTTCTCCACTTAAAGCACATGCTTTATTTGATCTCTTAAGCAATAATATTCCCTTCTAATACATCGGGCCCACCTTACTATAACTAAGCTTGCGGAAAATCACCAAAGAGGTGCGAAACCCGCAAGGTGCTAAGTTATTCTTTGCGGAAAATCACTTTCTCAGGTGGAATTCTGCCATGGAGAAGATGATTTCTAAAATCCCGCCGAGCTTGTTCTTGCTCATTTCTTAACCAAATTGCTTGTCGTTTGTTGCATTAGGATCGTTAAGGCCTGTAGAATCGATCCGAACCAGTCTTCGATCTCTGCCTGAGAAAGAACATCAATTGGAGCACAAATCTTTGCTAGGTTAGGATCTACAACTTACCCAAGTATGAAAAGACCTCAGAACAACCCGCCCGGCTAAGAGAAGGGAAGGCAATGACAGGAAAACCTGACAAAGATAGCCTACCTAAGAAAGGCTTAGACATAGACTCAGACTGACCAGACTGATTTGACATGACCATATGACTCCAACTATTGCCAAAAAAATGGGTGACTGAAAGTCAGACAACAGTTGCTTGACTCAAAATAAATTTATATCCAATAAATTTGAAGAAGTAAAGTAAATATATCTCAACGGATAAGAGAGCTTCAAGAGGGAGTTAATTTAGGTTAAAACTAAATGGCAAAGTCCTAGATGGCATTGAGTTCCATTCTTTTACAATACAAAAAGGGAAAAAGAAAAATGAAATGTTTTCTTATTCTCTAATAGAATATACTATTTTTAATATATTTTGATAGATTAGGAAATTATTTCTCATTTGTTCTTTTAGAGTCCAAGGTTTTCTTATGCTTTGAAAGAAATTACAATTTTAAATGATATCCTTTGATCTATTGAAAATCATATTTTTTTTATTGTTATTTTGAAAATGCAAAGTATTCTTATGTCTTAAAGAAATACTATTTTTTCTTTAATTCTTATACTGTTTTTTGATTTAATTCTTTTCAGAATCCAAAACTTTCTTATAACCTAATAAGATATACTGTATTATAAATATATCTTTTCATATATTATCAATACAGTTTTTTTCTATATCATTTTGATCAAATCTCAAATAGATTTAACAACAATATCAGATTAAACAGTTTATGAATATCATAAATTTTTTAGGATTGTTTAATTTGAAATATCTTCAAACAAAATATAGATCTCTAAATTGAATTTCTATTATCAATAATGAAAATTTCAAAAGTTTTCAAAATCGAAAGTCCTTCCAACCATAGCATTCAACTAGAAGGACTCCAACGACTAAGCTAGACCTTCAATCTTATAGACTCAACTCTGCCCTTCTAAGGTACTAAGGTAGCCCAAGCTCCATTTGCATCTCCCCAATAAAAAAGTTATGAAGCTTCTCTTGAATGTCCTTATATTGTATAAAAACACATTCTTTAAAAAACAATAGTATAATCAACTGTATAACTATTTGATATGTTAGTCTGACCAAAAATCAAAAAATCAAAATAATCTCCATATCATATGCTTGGAACATTTCTGGCAAAAGATTGTTTGATATTGGGATGCTACCAGTTTGCCTTGGTTTCCTTAGGACATTCGTAGAAATTGTTGAAGGTAATATCTGTGGAGAAATGAATTTAAGAACATTCTAGATATAGCGAGCATCTGTTATGATGGGTAAGTTCCAACTGAGAAGCTAGATAGAATTCTTGAACAAATGGTTTAATTTCATTCATATGTCTGTTGGATCGGGTCTTTCCCTTTCTACTTGCTTCCATAACTCTCTTGCACGCTGTCACTGATATTACTAAACCAGTAACAAGTAAAAGAAAACGAACTTCATATTTCTTCAATCCTAGCTTACTGGAAAGCTTCTTCTGGAGTACCATTGAATGAGGTACTTTTTGTCATTTATTATCAAAACTTACGATGTAACTGTTAAATTTTGGTTCTGATACCCCTGCTTATTGGACTGTTAAATTTATATCTTACAATGAAATTTGCTCGTTCTTTTCCCTTTTCTAAATCTTTCCTACTAAAATGTCTACTCTGGTGGAGGCAAATGAGGAAGAGGAATATTTTGCTGATGAGCCTTCGTTTTTCTAAACAACTCTAAAACCTACAGGTGGATAGGGCTGGCACTTACAGCTGTTTTTTAGACAGATTCTTCAGTTATGTGGCTCTCTTTATTCTGTTGTTTTTAGATGCATTTTTAGAGAGTGGAATGGGATTGCTGATTGTTTGGCCAAATAGAATTCTGATCAAATATATGCTTGGAAAATTGAAGATAAGAAACAATTAACTCCAGAAATGACTGCTTTGTTAGATCATTTAGTGGAGAATTTCAGAGCTCTTTAAGCTCCCTGTAGAGCGGCCTGTCCCTCTTCTCTGTATATTTCTTGTTTTTAAATAAATTGTTACTCCTCTTTTAGTGAAATAATTAATAGGATGTTTGACAGAAGAATTAAAAACCATAATAGTGAAACAACGTTTAAAACCATAATAGTGAAACAAAGTTTTAAGAGAGAAGATTATGAGCAGAACATCTTCATGAATATCAAGTATCACTTCTGTTCTTCTAATGACTAACATTCATACCAATGTTGAGAAACGAGACTCGAGAAAATCAACAGTACTTAATTATGCAGTTCATTACATTAGTGATCACTGATCACTTGCTTCAACAAGTTCATCAAATTGACAGTAGATCTTCTGCCTTCCCATCCCCTGTCTTAACCATTTTGAACAGATTCAAATCAAGAAAGTTATGACTTGATTTTGACAAATTCAATCTTCTTCCCTTTAATTTCGCCAGAAAAGAAATTTGGCATATACTCTGCACGAATGAATCTTTGTATTGACAGGGATGCAACTATATTTCAAACTAGATTTTGGCAAAGTCAAGATTCTTCTTTCCATCAAGCTTCCCAGAAAAGACATGCTGTAAATATTCTGCACGAATGAATCTTTTGTATTGACAGGGATGCAACTTATCTATGAGTTCAGGAGCAGGACCCACTTCTGTTTCGTTCTCTGGACCAGAAAACATGGCAATAGAGATTCGATCTCTGTCCAGATTTGCGACCGCCCTGTGCTCAATGCTCTTATATATTCCATTGCTTATCACCTAATTCAAAACACAAATACTAAAATTACATTTGTTAACGATCCCGCGGCATCAAACATCATTCCCAATATTAAACCCAGGTAATAATTCATCAAGAATGGAGAGGAGAATTTTTTGGTTTTAGACATGAGATCTTAAATCCAGTCAATCATTCGTAGCTTTCTACATGAGATCTTAATCCAGACAATCATTCATAACTTTGATAAAAAAAACCCAGATTTATAGGCCCATAAATAAATTCTCTGAATCAAGTTTTCATAGTCTTATAGTCCTTACAGATTCTTTTGCCCTAAAGACTGTTAAAATTCATTGTCATTACCTCAAGCATGTCCCCAATATTGATAACCAGTGCACCAGGGATGGGTCGAACAGGAATCCATTGACCATCCTTACAGATCTGTAGACCCACTATCTCATCATCCTGCAGCAACACTGTCAAATCAGTTCCATCTGAATGAGGGCTTATGCCTAAAACCAAATCTGGTTTTGCGCAAGGTGGGTAGTAATTCATTCGCATTATCTGCCCCATTCTCCCGCACATGTTAATGAAACAGTCTGACTTTAGCCCAACGTTCTCTGATAAGAGGCGAAGAATTGTATTGCCAAGCTTTAGAGTTTCAAAAGCGTATTGGTCCACGGTTTCTCTGAAACAAATGGGCAGCATAATTTGATAAAAAATGAAAATGATGAAAATCAGATGGATAAGTACAGGGCTACTATACCAAGCAATTATTTTGAAATGAACTGAATAAAAAACTGACTAAAGAATTAGATATGCACTTGGGCGCTCCTTCTCTGATCTGATGTATCTTTGAGGAAGGCCCTGAAGGTGCTGAGATGCCAATTCTTTAACAACAGGAATTGAAAATCTTTTTGAAGTTCCATCAGAGCGATTAAATACCACAGCTGAATTAAACATAATGGTTTTTTTCAAGCTAAACAAACCACTAGTTGTTTCTACAATCCTAATACTGCACTTTCAGAAATTCTGTACAGTGCTGAACTTGTGAACATGAAGGCGGAGTCTAGCTCTGATGAAATTGAGAACGTGGTGGGAAGCTACCTTCCCTGCTGAATTTTTAATTTCATCGAATCGTCCATATGCTTCAACTTGCTGTCGGTTATAATTTATTTTAATTTCTTGAAAGTTGTATAAAAACTTTCATATACATTGGTTTTCAGTTTTCTCTATAATATTCAATATAAAAACTCATTGTTAGTCCCTGTCGTTAAGGCAGGAGACTAATGTTTTCAGTAGTATTTCTACATTAATTTGCTCCTCGGACACTGTGCATCCTCCCCTGTATCCTATGCTCTGCGGAAATTTTGCTATTAAAATGAATTTTTCATTTTTACTTTCTATTTTCCCATTGGTTGTGGCATGTTGCATGAAGCTTCTGACGGTGTTTGGAAACGTGACCTGTTGCATGTAAACGTGGCCTACTCTTTATCCAATTTTTGGTGTTTGTTCCAAATAATGGAGTAATGGAAGCTTGTATTGCAGGCTCTTTCTCTTGTTTGACTGTGAATTTCAATGCTGGATGCAACAGCACAGTATCAAATATTGTAATGGCTCTTTTGTTTCTAACTCTACTCTTCTACCACACACCTGTGGTAGTGTTATCATCCACCATAGTTGTAGCAGTTGTTGATCTCATTGACTTCCCTGCAGCGGAAAGTAGATAAGGTGGATTTTCTTGCATGTTTGGGTGATTTTATGGGAGTAATCTTCATTTTTGTTCAAACAGGCCTCCTCATACTTAGCGGTATGGTATGCTATGTTACCAGAAATAAGAAACGGAAATCGCCACGGCAACGGCAATAAGAAACGTCGTATATAAATATATATATAAACAATTCAAATATTTAAATAATAATATAAATGTATATTAGTTTTATGAAAAATCTTTTAATAATAATTTAATATTTTAAAAAAATTATGGTGTAAAAGGTGAAGTGTATATGCAAAATCATTATAAAATTAAGAGTTTGACTAGCGTAACTTCCAAGTTAATTGCTTTCTCTCACTCTTATTACTTGTAAGGAATTAACTAGTGGGTTGGAAAAATAAATTTAACTATAATTGCACAAAAAAATTTAAAAATTCTAACAGGAGTTAGAGTGATATATTTTTTAATATCTTAAAGACTCATAAATAAATTTAAAACATAATTGCAGTAATTATGTTTAAAACTTAACTAGAGGAAATCATGTTTAAAACTCAAGTGTAGTGATTCAAAAAAAAAATTAACTCAAGTGCAATGATTTTTCTTTTAAAATTAAAAAATAACCTGTAAACACTGGAGCAGGTTAGAAACGTCATTCGCAATAGAGAAACCTGTTTCGGCTGTTGAAATGCGAAACAAGCCTCTGTCGTTGCGTTTCTGGCAACATATGCGTTCTGTTCAAATTCCACGTTGTACAAAGCTTGGTCTCATGGAACCTCTATTTCACCTTTTTGGGTATTGGGCATTAAGGATTTAGAGGTTACATCATACTTTAACAATCTGTGCTTCACTGTTTTTTTGTGTTGGGCATTGAGGATTTAGGATTTACATAACACTTTAGCAATCTCTGGTTCACTTTTTTATGTATTGGGCATTCAAGATTTAGGGTTTACAAAACACTTTGGCAATGTGCAGGTAGGTATTTTTGTGCTTAAAATTTTGCTGCATGTAACAAGGCCTCCCACTGTGCTGCTTGGCTGATGATCATAATTTGTCATTAGTATACAAAGGAAACAGTTTTTGAACCGTCGGTAACATGATCACCGAAAGACAAGTTTATAGTGCAACCCAACGAAGCAGTTCACAGAGGTCACCGAAAATGTTTAAGTGCAAGTGAACACTGAAACCAGTCTTCACCGACAGACAGTTCAAAGACATCACCGAGAGCATAGGCTACAGATCAACCCGAGCACCAGTCTACTGAAATACAGTTTTATTTCTGAGAAATGTGGATTTGAGTTACACGTCAGATAAAACACTTGAGTTTTATATTTAGCTTTATGCTTTTCTTTAAAACCATTTCTTGAGGGACAAGTAACACACATGTAATTTTTTTAATCAGTCTAACTGATTGTAAACATGCAAACTAGGAGATCAAGGTCAAGTTGTAAACCTTTGATCATAGAGTTTTTATTGTAAAGCGTGAAACCTAAAATAGGTCAATACATTGTATAAATAGATGTAGTAATCAATCTGACATTGATGATTGTAGCCACAGCAGACGTCTAAAGGATCAGACAGAGAGTTTCATGCAGATGGACACAAAAGACAGAATTCAGTTATGAAGAACAAGATTCAAGGCTACCGAGCAGAACAAAGGTATTAATAAATCACTATAGGTGATACACATACATTGTGAACTTAAAGGATCTGTATTCAGTAATTCAGGATTGCATACTATCAGGTCAACAAGTATTTTTGACTACTCTCTAACAATTGTAGCAAATAAAAGAAATCCTTTAAGAAGGTGGACTTAACAGTCTTTTTGTAAATCTCTTAACTGAGTGCACACTTAACAATGTTGATAAATCTCTTAACAAAGTAGACCTTAACAAGTCTCAAATGTTACTCCTAACAGGGTAAGATCATCAGAAGTGATCACACTTATACCCTTAATCGACACCTTCCATTCTATAGATAGTGAAGCTTTGTGGGTTTCATCCCCGCCACAGTTTTTACCTTATAAGAGGGGTTTTCTGCATTACCAATTCTTTTGTCATGTGTACTTACATTTCATGAATGTTTACATGCAATTAAGTTTATGTTTTGATATTACATGCATAAGGTAGAAAAGCATCAATGGTCGGCAATACAATAATAGATTACTAAAAGATAAAGAGATAAAAGTTTTAAGGGTACTGATTCACCCCTCCCCTCTCACTACACACCATTCCATTATTCCAACAATTGGTATCAGAACTAGATCTCTTATTTGGAAAAGTTGAAATCACTTGAGAGAAAAGATCATACAATGGAAAGGTATAAGCTTTATAAGAATATTGAGAATCAGGAGTTATAGATTTACACCCAAATAAAAACCCTTCTTGTTTCGTTCTTTACCATTCAAAAGTCCATAGTAATTTAAGAGAAAATTTCTTATCTGAGAAAAGTGTGAATAAAATATCTAAGTTATTACAGACAAATGCCTTATTTTACGAAAAACCCTAAATGTAAATTGGGGACAAAGACGAAAGGAAAAAACCATAACCTTAAGAATTTGAAAGATGTCTCTCCTCCGCCCGTGCAATTATAGTTGTCGGTTTGGATGTGTTAATGGTAAAACTGTGGCTCAAGCCATCACTACTTCTGGTAAACAATAATTTCTCACGTCGCCTCCTGATTTTCCCATCATTCCTTCATCTTCAAAAAAGAAAGAATAGCAAATTTTAAAACAATGAAATGGAAATAGAGAGTGATGAGCTTGATGCAAAACCTGCATGCAAACCGCACCCTCATAAAAATGTCTGCAGAAAGCCTACCCATGAAACAAAGAAAGACCTTATCTTCGACCCCTTTACTAAGTATGGGAATGCTCTGATTTTTATGTCATGATTAATGGAAGGCATATCCGTAAGAAACTGGTGTTGCACCACATTTGAAATGTCCAGAAGATTAAAAATTATGAATCGGGGAGGAGGACCTTTGAAGCCCTACTTACAGGTGCTTTTGTTTGGTTTATTTCAACTGCAAATGGGTACCCCAAATAGAGAATGGAAAAGAAACACTCGTGAATTGAAAAGTCCACAACCTTCATGGAATAGAAAAAGGTAATATATACAAACCGTGGAAGCAGAGATTGGAGGCACATATGGTGCACTGCAAAATACCACGTTGCTATAGAAATGGACAACACACCACCCGTTCTCAAGAAATGAACAAAAGAACACCCATAAGGTTTTTTCCATAATTTTCTAAGGGAAAAGAGGAAAAGACCACCGAGAAAGATGAGAATTTCTAATGGAAAATTGAAAATAAAAACCCAAAAATTCACTTTAATCAGAAAATTTGCAAAGACTATAGAATAGCAGTAGTTTGCACAATTTCTAAAATGTGAATTAATAGCAAAATACAGGTGAAACATTAGTCTCATGCCTTTATGGCAAGTCCTGCCTTAATACTTGACTATGAAGCTAAATATATATAGCTATCAACCATTTAACTTGTGACAAATTTTTCCCCCTACACGAGCTAATGAAACATAGAACCTGAAGCGAAAAAGTAAACTTGAACAAAATGAGTCCTCTCTATTATAATATTTTATATTGTATTATTCGACGCCCACCTATGTATTTTATATATATTATATTTAGCGCAATTTGAGTATGATTTTGAGCCTGGTCAAATTTAGGCGCGTAAGTAGTTCATTCTACTGTTACATAGCGATACCCAATCCATATTACTTGAGGTCTGAACTGTGATGGCAACCATCACTTTCAAGGTTGCCTTGGGAAAGAATCCAAAGTTGCCATTAAAATATTTATGCAATCCTAACGCGTGCATACCTCCTTCACATCTATCTAACAGAACAACAGGGGAGCTGAGGCTTTGATGTTATTAGTTCCTGTAGGTAGGAAACTATTATGGAGGGTATATAACCTAACTAGTAATTAAAATTTCCTCCAACAACCAATTAGAATTAACCTTTTATTAAGATTTATCTTCCAATCACTATCTCTATTAGTGAAGTTGCATATTTTTTAACACACGTATTAATTCAAAGATTTTTGACATTCTCCTATTGGACTTTAAGGACGGTTGCAGGACGTAATAGAAAGCTTGTATACTCACAATGCAAGAGAAGGAACGTCTCTCTAGACATTGGTCTACAAGATAATGCACGTTTGTTGGATTTAGTGAGCTCAGTTATGAGGAGATGTGGTTGTGCAGAGGCAGCAGGTTAGGACCAAAATAAAGATACACATATCTGCTTGCAGAGGAGACATGTCAATTATAGTTTTATAGTTGTGGTCTTATGATAAACGGCCTTATCAGACTATCAAATTAAGAAGCATTCTATTTTCCTTGCTTAACAATGAAGCTTTCCATGTTATTCTCAATTCCTACAATGGTGGAAGGATCAGTCTCAGGCTAGATTGGAAGGATCAATCCCCTAACAATCTAAGAGTTTGGCATTGCCTAATTTGAAATTTCCTTATTGTCTTTGTCTCCTTTATTTTGTATGGAGGATAATATTTGTATTCTTCTCTGTGTAGGTAGGGACAATGCTACCATTACAAGAGGAAAAAAAAGGGTTTCCTTGGCTGAAACCTCTACTAAAAACAATTCTTTGTACTCCCTGTGAAATACTTGCGGATTCCAGCAAAAGCGAGTGCAATATTTACTGCTTGGGCTCTATGGAAGACGTTGCCCTAGCCGTCATTAGGACCACAAAATTATTCAGGACACCAGGCTATTAGGGTTTGTTTTTTCATGTAATAAAATGGTGATTAATTTTTTTTCTAAATATTTGACTGTAAAATGTGAACCTTGGTGGTAAAGTTTCACTGTGATAATCCAAAACCAATGCATCACAGGCATGAATTTCAGTTTCAAAATTTGGATGATGAATCATTTAGTCATGATTTTCAATGTAAGAGCTACAATCAAGGGCATCGTGTCCTTTCCATCTCAAATGAATTTACAGGAAGGAGGACTTATTCTTCATACAAAGGTTGGCTGAATTTTGAAAAATAACATAACTGAATCCATTGCTTGGGCTCAAGCCCTATCTAGGGAAAATCATCAAGCATGGATTGTCCAATGCAAGTAAGTGGTTTTCATATTTTCATGTCTTGAATAAACAAACATTTGTTAGAAATGTTTCTGTATATTTCTGCGAGATTATGCTTGGAAAATGTGATCCCCTACAAATACATGATTCCTTCCACACTTTTTTTAGATGCAAACCATAACATAGAATAAATAAAACAAATTTAACAAATGTATGATTTTGTAGTGTGAAGGGATCAAAGATATTGATGGTGCTCTATTTTTGCAATGCAAAGGGATCAAGGGTATTGATGAATTTATTGAGATTTAATGAAAAGATACGGGTAAGCAAATGCATCAAAGCACTTTCTCTTCTTTTCAAGCTTTCACAACATGTAGAACTGAACTTCAACAAAGTCAAGGTCTTTATAGGACAATTTGAGGGGAGATAACACTATTTCAAATAAATAAATAAATCTATGCAATTTCAACTAAGATACGAAAGAAATTCAGCCAACATAAGTGTGGTGGTCACATAGAAATGATGTGCAACAAAAGATCTTTTTTTTCCAACTTTTCTCTCTCAATGTTTCAAAGTATCTGCCTATTTCTTCGATGATCAAATTCAATTTAGCTAAAACTTAAAATAGTAATTATACATTATGCACGATGCAGAAGAAAATTCATAATACATCATTGATCTTTATTTCATGCATCCTTTTTCCCAAATTCTATTTTTTATAACAACACTTTTAGGATACTAGGCCAAAGGGACTCTCAACTTATCAAGGCAATTCCTTACATACAAATCTTCATATACATTTAAGCCCATAGTATTTCATATTTCTAAGGTTTTATCTTATGTTCCTATAAAGGTCCTTATGTGTGACTGTTTGGCTTGTGCCTACAAGTAATGGTGTACAATCATGTTTATGGGTATGTGCAAGATCATGAGGGGCCAAACTATGCCCTTAAGTGGCAATGAAAAATTAGAAAATCAAGGTTAGTAAACTTGACATGAAAATTTGAACTAGCTATCAACCTAATATAAAAAAGTTGTAAGAATAGAATCTATAGGAAATTGAATGTTGTTTCTAAAATACTAGGCCTTTTCTAAAAAAATTTTAATATGATTGGTGAAAAGTATAGATTTCAATTAAGCAGTACAAAAATTTCAGGAAAAAAATAAGAAGTAGGTGTATGTCTGACCATCTTAATCATAATCAAATGATAATATTTTTTTATAAGATTTTATATATAAGTAGTAGACTCATGCCCGGATGTGATGCATATTTTTTTGTTAGTTTATTCCAAAAAAATAATTAATTATGAATTATCTGCTACAACATTTTCAGAATAAAAAAATATTGTGTCTGACCACCTTAACTCATTAAAAACTTTACCAAATTCAAAAAAACAAAAATTTTCCTTATAGTAGGCGCAACATAGAATGTGACGCATTTTTTGGATTTCAAAAATGTTATACCGTCTGAAAGTTATAGCCATTTTTCAATCATTATATAAATCAGCACTTTAGAGGTTACTCAATTGGAAAATAACTAATAATTACTTACCGAATTCAAAATTTGACAACAATTATATCAATAGACAACTAATAATCTCCTTAAGATACCCTTTTCGTTTCATCAAATTCAGGTGAAAAAAATGTCGTCAACTACATGGTCGAAGTCTGGAACTCAGAGAAACAGGGGAAAAACACATTTTTGAGACATTTGAAGAGTTGACCAGGTAGGTATGATGCACAAAGCAATATCGAACCTAATCGGGTACCCGATATTTTCAGGTACCCAAAAATCCTGGCAGAATTTTAAATTTTAAATTTTCCCTCCCCTTTCTCCCTCTTAATTTATTTTCAACCCCTTTCTCCCTCCCATTTCTCCATACTTCATATGATATATTATATATCAAAAATTAAATATTATACAATATCTATTATAGATAATAAATATTATATAATATCTGTTATATATATTAAATATTATATAATATATATTAATATTAAATATTACATTATATATCATATATTATATATTATTTTATATGTATTATATATTAATATGTATTTTACAATATATCACATAATATCTTC
>MU227778.1:140851-168270 GCA_018584345.1 Thuja plicata | reverse complement strand
GGTGTGAAAGCCACTCAAACACATATATATACATAATGTAAAATGTAAACAGGAGACAATACAATATAATATAATTTCACATATTTGGATAGTTTTTAATCAACAAGTATAAACATGGACATGGATGCACTATTTTTTCAAAAACAATAAAGATAAGTCCTTTTTCTTTCACATGTGTAATAGTTTCATTATCATTTTACAATTAGTCCCTTGGATAAACCAATAGAACTTCTTCAAAGTGATAGTTTGATGTGCATGCTTTCTAATTTGATTCATAGTCTATATTTTCAATTGGTTTTCTCATTTTGCAAGGTTAAATTCTATTGATTGAGGCCTTAGTCAATTGGTCTGTCATCTGAGAAGTATTACCCTTTTGAAATATATCTGAATTTGTTTTAGGTTGCATGTACATTCCATAACACCTTTGAAGTGATAAGTTTTCTTGTAAAACTRTCTCTGAGGTTGAACATAAGATTGGAATGATCTTGACTCTATTGCCCATGGTAGAATAAGGCACTAGTCTAATCATTATTTGGATTATAGTTATTCAGTTCATTGTTTATAGTTTTGTGATATCTTATCTATCTGTTCATTTCAAATTACATACACATTTACTAAATATTCTTTCAATTGCTTAAAGTATTTCAGTTTACAGTTCATGATATATTGATTTTAGTTATATTTATTTCAAGTTCCTTGCCATACTTTGAGAGACGAAAGTTTGAGTTCCATACACAGGTTATCTTCTATAAAAAGCCTGTTTAGGTGAGGGTTCACCCGCCTTGGTCCTGTAGAGCCAGAAGCGTAGGGGAAGAGGATCATAATCGATCATTCCCGTTAGTTGGCCAAAAATAATTGGATTTCCCATCATTAGATTGACAAGTCTAAAGGAAATTCAATTCAGTGTTTTTGGGCACCAACACATTGCTTAGCCATATTGATTAAAAAAGGAGTCAAACTCCCCATTGAATTCAATGTGTCCACAATATGGACCAAAAACCCTCTCGCAGGTCAAAACACTACTCTTCCCTCTCAAACACTACATGTGGTTTCTTAAATCTTCCCATCCTTGCTGAAACCAATATTGGCACAGACGATACCCAATCAAACCAATTGCACAAACCAAGCAAGCACATCTTCCACATAGAGCATGACAGGATCCCAACTGAGTGTACCCATGGTCACTAGTATGCTTCCACCTTCGGTCTTATTGCCTGGCCAATCGAGCTCTCATGTTATGCCTTCCATCCCACCAACAAGAAGTAACCTTTATTCCACCATGCCGCTACCGCATTCAATCCCTAATAGCCTTGGGGTCAACACATCATTCCCACAGGGATCCATCTCTTTAGGTCTAACTTTCAGTCAATGCCCACCCAAGGTTATGCCTTTGCTCACCCAAACCCAGCAGTAGCAACCCTAGCTTCAGCTGCAACAACCACAACCAAAACATCAACAACAACACTACCTCCAAACCCAATAAAAAACACAAAAGAACCAACCTTGGGCCACTCACGTGCCCCCAATTCAAAATCATGTGTTGGGAAATCAATATCAAGTCCCAAGGATGAGGTCCTATGTTACTACTCATGGGACACCGAGGCACAACCTCATACCTACTACAACATAGAGGTACAATGCCACAAATCCTCCTCAGTCTCAAATATACATGCTAATCCAACAAGTTCATAACCTTCAAACCCAATGATGGATATGCAAAATCAAGGTCAAACTAAATCCTATACCACAGAGGATTTGTACCCATATCCCTTTGATCACTCTCTTCACATGTCTCCATTCCCAACTCACTTCTCAGTACCAAAATTTGATAAATATAGGGGCAATACCAACCCTATTGAGCATATCTAAGAGTTCTTTGCTAGTTGCATTGAAGTCGCACATAATGAGACATACTTAATGCGACTATTCCCACAAAGCTTAGCTGGACCAGCAATGGAATGGTTCTCGCATTGACCTCATGGCATTCTATGTTGGGGTGAATTGGCCAAAAATTTCATCGTTCACTTCTATCATAACGTCGAGCTCAAGGTCAATATCAAGGACCTTTGCGATATCAAACAGAAGGATGGAGGGTTTTGTAAAATTCCTACAAAGATGGAGGAATACTACAAATAGGATAATGTATGATGTACCCAAGCAAGACCAAATAGTCATGTTCATTGACAATCTGATTCTAGACATGTCTTTTACAACATAATTGTAGTTAACCCTGAACTTTACACAACTTATCGAATGAGGAGTTCATTGTGAGAAGAACTTGGTCAAACATGGTGTCCTTGCAGATCCTACTCAAATGAATACAAACAAGACTACAATGGACAAAGCTAAGTGGTGGAATAAAAACAAAAATATCACCAACAATGGTGTCATTGATGTGAAAATAGTCAACTACGCACAACCCAAAGTGTCACTGCAAGGTGCACCTGTGGCCAACCAACAACCTATGGTGCCTGCACCACAAGCATACACTCAAACTCAACCCCCCCTATCCAAGCGGCCACTGTGCCAAATAGTCAACAGACTCAATGCAAACCGCGATTTCAATTCCAACAATGAGACTTCACACCATTAGGAGAGTCGATAGAATCAACTTTATGAAAGTTGATACAATCAAACAATATCACTCTCCCTGAAATTAGGGAATATGAACATGGTGCAATCAAGACAAGGTGGTACAATGACAATGATTTTTGTGAGTTTCATCTGGTGAAGGGACACAAAACACCCAACTATTACCCATTGAAACACGCTATCGGAGATCTGATTGACACATGGGTCATCGATGTAAAAAATACCCAAACCAAAGGAACAACTGATCATAGAATATTCAATGATATATTTTATGATCACAATAAAGGGAAAGCCTGTGAGTCTGGTGGACAGTCCAAATAGGTCAACTACACTTATGGAAATAGTGATAACGTTATCAATTGCCTAAATCCTTTAGATAGCCATGTGGCTATGATCACTATCAGAGACTAAGGTAACAAATGTGTTGTAACCACCCGTCGTACCAAAGTTTTCTTGCAAGGATCATCTTCCTCATCTGCTACACCAACCAACCTTCAAGCAAAATTATATCCATAGAAAAGCCTACTAGATCAGCTAAAGCGCACGCCTACCCAAATCTCCATGTAAGACCTCGTACGCATATCTCTACAACATAAAAAATCACTTGACCAAGCCCTTCAGAATGCAATTATCCCAAGGGACATAACCCCTGAAAGATTCCAAATGATGGTTAATCATATCACAACAAACAAACATGCAACATTCACATATCATGACATGTCACCACATTCACATATCGTGGGGCTAGATTAAACAATTAACAAGGACTAGATTAAACAATTGTGGGGCTAGATTAAACATTTGTACTTTAAAGCTAATCAAGAAACTAGGCTACTCAGAGTCTAGTATTGATGTCACAAGGAGGATCAATATCATAGCTTACGATGAAGAGGAAAGATCCTCTAAAGGTATTATCATTCTACCTATTCGGATTGGTCCAGTTGTCAAGAACACTCCATTCCAGATCCTAGATCTTGAGTTGGGATACAACATGTTACTAGGGAGACCATGGATACATGAGATGCAGGTTGTACCTTCAACATATCACCAGTGCATCAAGTTCCCACACCAAGGGGAATAAATCAACATTGAGGGAGATCCAAATCCTTTCCAATACTACAATGCGGTTCCAACCAGTACTGACAACCAGGTTCCCTCGAACCAAGAGACAAGTATCCCTTCTGCATCAAATTCAATTCCCAAAGACATCACAAGAAAATTGGGAAAAATATCCAGTACTGACAAGGGTTGTGGTGAATACAGCTACGAGGAAGTTTTCACTATCACAAACATGCCTCTGAGCCCAAGAACATATGACATGCTGCAGCTAGTTTTTATAATAGAAACCCCAGAGCCTATTCTATTCAGGTGTCCACCCACAACCTTTGTTAGATGGGGAGACATTGCAAAAGAAAACCCATTCGATCAAGATATTAATACATGGTTGTACCAAGATCCACAAGAGACACTTCAACAACCCCTACCCATATCAAACTATGGAAATGGCTAGACAATGTTGCAGAGGTTTGGGTATGATGGTACAATTGGTCTGGGGGAAAGGCAACAAGGCTTAATGGAACTATCTCTCCCACCAACCCAGAGAAACAAGAGAGGGTTAGGCTATAGGAAAAAAAGAACCATCCCTATCATCTGTGACATACCCATTGATCAATAATAAATAGCAGAGTTACACCGGGGGAAAAATCTGGAACACATCTTAATTAGCAACATACTTCAATAGTTGTTGCCTGCCAAAGTGGCGACCTCTCAATCTTGAATAAACCTTAACTAAGAAATCAACAATAATGAAGGAAGTGAGACATCCAATGAGCGTTCTAGCAAAACTAACTCCCATGAGTATGAGTGGAGATCCCTTCATGACTCTGAACCTTTGATACCAGATTATTCCCCTCAGTCAACTACCACCATACACCTTGATGATCTATTTGACCAAATATCCATTGATTACCAACCCTACATTGGTAAACATGTCGATAAAAATTCCTTAGGTGGTGTGTCCACATCACAGTCTAGGTTTGTTGGAACCATCTCTGTAGTCCCCTTCAACCAAATAGAGTCAACCCAACACAAGGGCCTATGTCTTGTACATTTGGATTTAATAGAGTGGGATCAACAAGGATCGCCTGATATGGATGTCTTTGAGAATGATGAGGCTATCACAGATTTCATGGGACTTAGAGAGGGAATGCAATCAAGTGACCATAAAGTAGGTTTCTCCATTAACCTCGACAGATCAACATACTTTGGGGAGGAAGCCCCTCTTTCCAGTCATCAAAAAAAATTGAAAAATAAAAAAGAATCGCTAGCAAGTGAAAAAAAAAAGGCGCTTACTAACACAAAAAATGATAAATAGACAAAAAAATATGTATCTTCTAGTGAAAACCTCATTGAGGCGCTAGAAGATGGAAAGAAGGAACTCCCCTTAACAGAGGAAAATTCGGCATTGTTAGTAGAAGAAACATAAGAAGTCAACTTGGGAGATGACAAGAACCCAAAGAACATCTACTTGGAAAAATCACTCACCCTGGAGGAGAGAGAATAATTCATAAGTTTCTTCAAGGAAAGGATGATCAATTTTGCATGGTCCTACTCAGATATGCTCGAATTAGATCCAGAACTTGTGCTGCATCATCTCCCATTGCTAACCAATGTCAAACCTGTCAAACAGAAACTAAGAAAGATGCATCCCCATGTTACATAGATAGTAAAGGGAAAATTGAAAAATCTCCTAGATGCTAAGTTCATAAGACCGATCCCATACGCAAACTAGATATCTAATCTAGTACCTGTTACAAAGCATAGTGGTTAGATTTGAATTTGCACAGACTTTAGAGATATTAACAAAGCTTGTCCCAAGGATGACTTTCCTTTGACTAACATTGATATGATTGTAGATCTAACTAATGGACATCAAATACTATCACTCATGGATGGATTTTCAGGGTATAATCAGATAAAGGTCGCGCCAAAGGACAAACATAAAATGGCTTTCACATGTCCTTGGAGCACTTATTGTTGGAACGTCATGTCGTTTGGTCTAAAAAATGTCGGAGCAACATATCAAAGGGCCATGACAACCATCTTTCATGATCTCATCCACAAGACAATGGAGGACTATGTTGATGACAAACTAGCCAAGTCAATGCTTTTAAAGGATCATCTACAAGTATTGGGACCAATATTTGATAGAATGCAGGAATACAAGGTTTGTTTAAACCCATAGAAATGTGCATTCGGGGTCACATCAGGGAATCTATTGGGGTTCACAGTGTCACATAGAGGCATTGAAGTAGACCCTAAGAAATTCAAAGCGATATTGGACATGCCTCCACTGACCAACCTAAGGTAACTAAGGGGGTTACAAGGAAGGCTCCAATCAATCAGGTGCTTCATAGCTCAGCTAGCAGACAAGTGCCACCCATTGCTATAGCTACTACACAAAAACATAAAATTTATATGGATAGAACAATGCAAACAAGCGTTCCAAATATTCAAGGACTATCTACTCAAGTCTCGTATATTGGTGCCACCAGTCCAAGGTGACCATTGCTTCTGTATATCTCGGAAACATAATCAACATTAGGTGTACTTTTGGAAAAACATGATGACACAGGTAAGGAGAGAGTCATCTACTATCTAAGAAGAAAAATGGTAGGATATGAGCTCAACTATACACCAATTGAAAAATCATGGCTTGCAGTTGTCTTCGCTTCCCAGAAGCTGAGGCATTACATGTTGAGTCACCAAACAAAGTTGATAGCACATATTGATCCTTTAAAGTATCTCCTAAGCAAAGAAACACTCATCGGATGACTTGCAAAGTGGGTAATGATCTTAAGCGAGTTTGACATTGAGTACATAGATAGAAAATCCATCAAAGGGAAAGTGATTGCGAATCAACTAGTAGAGGCACCTATTCAGGATCATCAGCCTATCATTTCCAACTTTCCTGATGAGTCTATTATGACACTACAACTAGAAATTAAGGTATGAACATTATACTTTGATGGGTCATGCACGAACCATGGTGCGGGGGTAGGAATAGTGCTCATCACTCTGAATAATGATGTCATTCCAAAATCATTCAGACTTAACTTCCCATGCACAAACAACATAGCAGAAAACAAAGCACTGGTCATCAGAGTAAAGACAACAATTCAATGGAGAATCAAGAACCTTAAGGCCTAGTGAGATTCAAAGTTGGTCATTAGCCAAGTCAACAATGATTATATGACAAAAGATGAGAAGCTAATACCATACAGCGCATAGATGGATAGGTTGCAAACTAAGTTCCAATACATCTTCTTCGAGCAAATACCACGGGCTCAAACCAAAGCTACAAATGTGATGGCTACCATATCATCACTGATTGATATGCCAGGAAATGAAACCCAATGTCAGTTTATGGTGGAGCAACTCATGATGCCATCACATCAAGCACCAATCACATAATCAACATGCGTCCTTGTTGGTCTTGAAATCCCATGGTACTTGAACCGCCTCATAATAGGTGTGGAATAATCATGCTCAAGGCCTTTCTTAGGAATGGTTTATTCAATCTAAGGACTACTTCTCCCATTATGATGTGCATTTAACTTGTCAACCCAGGGACGTATACTTCAAATGGTTGGCACAATATGTGCACTAGGTTCCTTAAGGAGTTATTTTTCTTATGCTGCAGGAAGGTAAAAATGCATAAAAGAAACCTACACTAGTGCTGCAGGAAAAGAATACATTTATCTCCTTACCGAAATGAATGCTAGAAATTACAAACTCTACTTAAACCTATACTTTCAGCCTAGAACATCCATTATAACTATTCTTGTAGATGTAGGAACATTCACAAGGTACGATGCTGCAGGAAGAAATTGTAACTTCTATCTGAAATACTGGAAATGCTGGAAATACTGATTTTTCTGGAAATAAATCTATTCTTTTCTAACCTATTCCACCTCCCAAGTGGGCCCCCTTGGTTGGTTTCTGCTAATCTATGAACATAGAGCATAAACCAAGAATTACTTCATTCTATTTCAAAAACTCGTTACATAGAAACAATACATGAAACTTGAAATAGATTGCTGTAAGATACAATAGTTTTCTTCCAAAAACTTATTTTTCTAACTTTTCTATCTCACTTCAAACTATCGGTCCAATCCCTATATATAGAGGATCGAACACTTATTACAAAACATAAAAGAAACTATCTTTCTAAAAACATGTCGGAGAAGAAGATGGAAATGCAACAGCCCGTGGTGTGGGTAATAAATCTTGGGCGACCAGTTCAACATAATAAAGTGTAGAGGGAATAAAGAAACACTACATCCCCGCGTCTTGGAATAATGTCTCCTCCATTGTAGCAGTTGTTTTTCCTGGTGCTGTGATGATCACTCCGTCGTAGCTGGTCCTCAACAGCCTTCCTTGAATGTTGTCGACCACTCTCTAGCCGCTTTCTCTCCTGTCAAGTTAGTTATGATGCAGAAATATTCATGCAACAAACTTAATCAAATTAAATCCAAATATTAGAACATATATTCTGATGGTTATATGAAATAATGCACTATATGTATAATATTACAAAATATGTCACAAACATCTACCCATGGTTTATCAATTCTATCTGTAATTTATCACAAGTTTTAACTGGCTAGGTTCTCAAATGTTTTGTCAGAAACTAGAACAGAGTATTTAAAATTATACAAAATAAAGGCAATAATTTGCCCTTATCATTTGCCCCTTGGTTAATCAAATGCTTTTCCTCAAGCATTTCATCTTCTGGCAATTGACCTAAAGTCACCAACTTAAGTTCTTCCTCGCCTCTGGCTCTTAAAGGAGTAGTAGAATCCTCTTGTTCTTTCCCAAACTTCCCTTTTGTGATCTTCCTACAGCCTGTCAAGTTTGGGAGTGTTGATGTCATACAAGGGCCAAAGGAGCATGGGTGGTTGCATTGTGAGCGGACACCAGAGCTCCTGCCCAATTTGCCTACCCAGCCCTATGTATTTTGGTTCCCGGTGTATGGCTTCTTCAAGGTTAATGGGGTTGTGTGGTTCTGACCTTTTGAATGCCTCTGATAATCTGCCCCATCTACTTCTAGCACCGGTTAAGGCTCTTTGGAAGACAAAATAAGACATGTCATATTCTGCATACACATCTACTCTGAGTTTAAAATTTTTATCTCTGATTTCCTTTTCAATATTCCCATATGTTAGTTTGAACCAATCCCTCAGGAATACTTCTGGTTGACTACTTTCTTCTCTTAATGGCAGGGGTTCCATTTTCTAAAGTTCTCTGTAATTCTCCAATTATCTATCATAGTTAGCCTTGTTGTGCAACCAAGACATCAGGGCCCTTAGGTGTATATCCCCTATGTAAGGTAGGGGATTCCATTTAGTCTCTATAGGGATGATGAAATTATGCACATACAACTCACAGAGTAGGTTTTGTTGCAAAGATGGAAGTGTCTGGTATAAACCATAGAATTCCTAGGCTGATTTGAACTCTGCGTTTACATATTTGAGGGTCATCATCAACTGAAATAGAAGGAATTTTTATTTTAGACAGATGGTATAGATCCTAGGTGGAGGTCTACAAGCAATTATCTGGTCAGTCAGCTTAAGGGCGTGTTCCATTCTCTGTTTCTGTCTTGCCAACTGATCTTTTAATTCTGCTATTACTTTCTGCAATTTCTTTTTCTCTTCTCCCCATAGAGTGGTTGTCGACACATGCTTATTATATAAATAGAAGAGAAGTATTTGCAGAGTAATCGAACCACTATTTTCATCTTGGTTATTCTTCTTCTTTTGTTCCCTCCATAACTGCTCTAAGAATTTTATTAACCAAGTTCGCTTATAGGAAACTAGGGCATTTCTTGTACAAGCTAGCTGGCGAGTTATAGGGGTTTCTTTTTCATGGGTTGGAACATCTTGATGACTAACTTTTGGGTCATTTTGACATATATTTGGCTTAGCTTCAAACTCCTCATCCAGATTTTGAGGAATGTCTAGCATCTCAGACTGGCTAGGAGAATCATCCAGAACAATATGAATAGGAGTTTCCTCCTCAAATTGTTTGGGGGAAGAGAATTGGCTTTCGATGGGCACTTTAGGAATCTGCCCTCTCATCCTAGAGATCCTTTTTATAGGGATTTCCTCAACTTCTATAGCCTTTTTCTTACTAACCCTTTTTGTTTTCTCTGCTGCAGGAGTAGTGGCTGCAAGAGTAGTGGTTGCAGGAATTGTCTTCATTTTCTTCTTTCTCGAGACTTGAGGGTTTTGTGGCTCAGCTGCAGGAACTGAAGTTTCTCCTACTAACTTCCATTTTCCTTTTATTCGGGCAATAGTAGGTATATTTCTCATGTGAGCAGGTAAAGGCACATTTTCTTGTAAATTTTTAGTTTCTGCCCCTTGGGTACTTTGCTCGGCAACTGGGTCAGGGGAAACTGCATTATCTTGGCTAATTTGCACATTAGGGGAAATTTGAGGTTGCAGGGTTTTATGATGGATGAACTCTACCCATGCCATAGGGGAGGCATCCCTAAGAGATCTTTCTATGAGTAATTTAATTAGGTCATGGTGAGTAACAAAGTTGTCTTTCCCTTTCTGGGTTTCTTCGGCACTAATGCACAACATATTAAACAAAAAATTAGGGGCATTCATTAGGATATTATGTCATACATAACTAAGTAGCTTAAAATGATGCACATGCAAATTAGAGAATCATCCTTCACAGGTGAAATACCTGATAATGTGTGTGGCCAACTCTTGATATGGTGGAGGAATGGACATTATTTTGCACCCTTGTTTAGTGATCTCCAGTGGAGGGTCTCCTGGTAGGGTGAACTGAGCCCTGGCTGACCTGGCATCATGCGCATTGGGGTAGTGTTCCCCTGATGGTGGAAAACCAATTACTTCCTCTATTTTCTCCTCTGTTGCAACAACTATCAACCCCCATACCATTGCTTGGCCTTCATCAAATGTGTTTACAAATTCTGTTGCTTCTTCCTCATCAAACTCTATCAATTTTAAGAAATATCCCAGCCATCCGTAGGCATTAAATCTTCTTATTGCCTCAACATCAGATAGTAAAATACTATGAACCACTGGTTCATGCCACTGCAATTGGCCTCCCATTTGTGCTTACCAAATTCAACCTTTGCTCTATTCTTGATAATTACCTTCTTCTCTTTTGAATTTCAGACTACTTCTTGTAAAACCACAAACCCTTTTTCACATTCTTCTGGTATTCTTGATATGAACAATAATAATGTACTTTAACAGAATGAATCATAGATATTCATGCAAGAGTTATGTCATGGTTTTAATACTGGGTCACATCTAGTTTGATAGTTAGGGGTTTATTTGGAATAAAAGGTATGACACTTGACACTTGTGTGATGCGGCAACTAGATTTTAATTAAGACAAGACTGAAGTACAGATTTGTGGATCTTAACGAGTAAATAGAAATGACATTTTAAGAATTGGCACACTTCCCTACCCCCTACGAAATATTAACAAGTGTCCTCACTTGTCAGACTTGGTAGAAGGTACGAAACTGGATTAAGGTGGCAACGATACATTTATTGCAGTATTTGATATAACCAACGAAATCTATGCTCTAAAAATGGAAATAAATTTGAAAAGCTCATACCTATTAATTGATCATTGCACATGCCAGGAAAGATCAGTGAGAGTGGAATGAAGACGGCGGCAGTCGGCATGTGTCAGTGTACTATCTCTTTATTGAAAGCATAGAAAAATGATGACATGGGAGGTGCGTGGATGGAAGATTAAGGAATGAGATGGGTTGAAAAAGAATAATGTAGAAAGTGAATGGAGAATTAGAATTTTATGTAAACATAAAGTTTTTATTATGGTCATGCTTCGAAGAAATTTTTATTGAAGAGCTGTAGGAAGAAGGTTGACTCCTTCTGCTGCAGGAAGTGTTACCTATTGATCCTTTAAGACTGGCTAGGTTAATTGCTATAGGAAGCCTTATTTCATCTATGGCTAGTGATACAAATTTAGCCTATGTCCATTGACTAATAGCTTGAAGTGTACATGGTCAATTGTGGTCAACTGGACTGCTCCATTTGTAAATACATGGCTTATTTCATATGGACCTAGCCATCATGTCTACAACTTGCTTGGTATCTCTTGGAATCTGGAATCATATAACAATGCCCAATCTCCAGCTTTGAACTGCTTACTCTTAATATGGGAGTCATGCCATTGTTTCCTTTGCTTTTGGATAATTTTTGTGCACTACAGGGAAGACTTGCGCATTTCATCCAAAGAATTGAGATGCAGCAAGCGCTCACTCTGTGCTGTATGAAGATCAATATTTAACTCCAGCACTGTTCTTAATGTCTTGTGTTCAAATTCAATCGGTAGCATTGCTATTTTAAGGTATAATAGTTTGAATGGAGTGAACCCTGTGGTGGTCTTCCATGTTTTTCTATACACCCATACGACTTCTGATAGTCTGCTGCTCCAATCTTAGCGATGCAAATGAACTGTCTTTGTTAAGATTGCTTCTATTTCCCAATTTGTTACTTCTACTTGTCCATTGGCTTGAGGGTGATAGGGGCTTGACTTCCGATGTCTGATATTATATTCCTTCATGAGCTTTGTTATCAGATTGGAAGTGAATTGAGTACCCTGATCAATAACAAGTTCTCTTGGCACGCCATATCTAGTAAAAATTTCTTCATACAAAAATTCAGAAACTTTATGATCCCTGGCATGCTTCATTGCTCTGACTTCGACCCATTTTGTCAGGTAATATGTGCACACCAGAATGTATGACTTTCCATTGGATGGAGGGTCTATTGGACCAATAAAGTCCATGCCCCATTTATCAAATGGTGTTACCACCACCTGTGGGTTTAAGGGCATTTCATCTGATCTTGTTGGTCGGCCCATTCTTTGACACTTGTCACACTTCCTTGTATAATTGGCTACATCTTTGTGAAGTGTAGGCCAGTAGTAGCCAGTTGTTAAAATCTTCTGTGTTGTTCTTTTTGCTGCAAAGTGTCCTCCACATGGTTCATTATGACATGCATGTAGAATTTCATATGTTTCATCTTCTCTCACATATCTCCTCATGACTTGGTCAGGTCCAATGTAAAATAATGTGCTATCAATCCAAGAGAAATGGAATCTTTTCTCTACAAGCAGCTTCTAATCCTTATAAGAGAAATGTGTTGGCATATTTTTAGCTGCTAGGTAATTAGATATATCAACATACCATGGATTCTGAACAACAATATGAAATAAATGTTCATCTAGAAATGCATCATCTATTAAAGTAGTATCTTCTTCAACATGATGAATTTTGGATAGATTATCAGCTACCACATTTTCTTTCCCTGGCTTGTCAATGATTATTATATCAAATTCCTGCAAAAGAAGAAGCCATCTTGCTAACCTACCTATAATGGTAGGTTTTTTCATGAGGTACTTAATTGCTACATGGTCAGTATGAACAAAGATAGGATAACCAGTTACATAGTGACAGAATTTGTTCAGGGCATAAACTACTGCTAGCAATTCTTTCTCAGTCATTGTATAGTTTAACTCTAGTCCATGTAGAATCTTACTGATATAATAGATTGCATTTTCAAGGTTTTTAGTCTTTTGTCCTAAGACAACACCTACGACATAGTCTGAAGCATCTGTATGTATGTGAAATGGCAAAGTCCAGTCATGACCCCTAAGTACTGGTGCAGTTGTCAAAAGTGACTTGAGATGTAGGAAGGATTCATCACATTCTTTTGTCCAAGCAAATTCAACTTCTTTGGTAAGTAAGTTGTACAGAGGACTAGCTATTTGACTAAAGTTCTAGATAAACCTCCTATAATAGCTAGCGTGACCTAGAAAAGATCTGAAATATTTTTTCTTAGTAGGAATAGGGAGTGTGAGAATCACCTCTATCTTCACAGGGTCTACCTGGATTCCAGCTTCAGAGATAAAATGTCCCAACACCACTCCTTCCTGCATCATCAGAAAGCACTTTTCACTGTTGAGAGACAGGTTATGTTCCTCGCATTTGATTAGTACTTTCTCCAAGTTCTTAAGAGCTTCCTCAAATGTGACATCGAATGTAGTGAAGTCGTCCATGTAGATTTCCATGCAATCATGTGATATATCAGCAAAGATGTTGATCACAGCTCTCTGAAAGGTAGCAGATGCATTGAATAATCCAAATGGTAATACTGAATAGGCATATGTGCCCCAAGGGCATGTGAACATGGTCTTTTCTTGATCTTCAGGGGCAATGCTTATCTGATTGTAACCACTGTATCCATCCAGAAAGAAAAAATATTTCTTTCCAGCCAAATTATCTAACACTTGGTCAATAAAAGGTAAAGGAAAGTGGTCCTTCTTTGTAGCATTATTTAATTCCCTATAATCCACACATATCTGCCACTTACCTTCTTTCTTAGGTATAATGACCAATGGTGACACCCACTTGATATCAGAGATTGGATAGATGAATCCAGCATCCAACAACTTCTGCAACTCATTTTTAACTATTTCTCTTAGTGTTGGGTTTATTCTCCTCTGTGGTTGATGAAGTGGCAAGCTTCCATCACTGATGTAGATTTTGTGGGTGCAGATTTTAGGGTTTAGTCCCTCCATATCCCCATAATCCCATGTAAATGCTTTCTCATGCTGACTGAGGAGCTTGGTTAACAGTGCTAACTGTGGTTGGGACAACTTGTTGTTTACATGGAGGTTATGACCAGGATAAAGTTCCACTCTTGTTGTGATCTCTACCATTGATTCCTCGGGCACTGGACTTGTAGCTATTTCTTTTGGCAGTAATTGATCAATGATTTCAGGGTTTGCTGGAAACATACAGTCCTCATAGGTACATAGTTGTAAAATAGAACTCTTTGAAACATCTTTAGCCACAATACATTCATTAGTGAGAATGCTCTGTATCACATCATCTTCCTCTTGCATCTTAAGAAAAGATTGCCTATGCAACATCATGAGCTGGGCTACTGAATTCAGCTCTTCCTCCTCATCCCCTAAATCTGGCCAAACAGGTTCTCCCAAATCTGGCTGAGGTTGGAAGGAGAATATAGGGCTAGCTTCCTTATGGCTTGACCATTTGAAATTTTCATACTGCTTGATCTACAATTAATTTTGGCATTAGTGGTGGCTAACCAGGGTCTTCCCAAGATTACAAGATAGCCAACAAAGTTTACTTTAGGTGATAGGATAAGAAAATCAGCAAGATACTCCCATGAATCTAAGGTTACTATAACATCTTCTATGAGACCTTCTGGAGTAATAGTTGAACTATCAGCAAGTTGTAACACTGTGGCTATTTTTCTTAAGCCTTCTATGCTTAGCCTATGTATTGTATCTTTAGTCATGACATTTATTGCTGCTCCCAAATCAACTAGAACATTTTTTACAGTCTGTCCATTTATTATCAGGTCGACTACTGGGCTGCCAAGATCTGAATATTTTGGTATTACCACATTTCCTAACATGATATCTGCCAATTTCCCTACAACATGTAATGTTTGAGGGTCTTTGTTCTTCCATCCTGGCTTCTTAAGGCATGCTTCCTTAATAGTCTTTCCTTAAAGAGCTATATCTTTGATAGCTTGGAACAAAGGGATTTGAATGTTCATATTTTTTAGCTGCTCAATAATATCAAATGTTTCTTCCTCTTGGGGTATAGGTTTTTCTTTGTTTAGACTATGTGGAAAGGGTGGATTTATTGAAGTGTGGACAATAGTTCTACTGGGTATATCAGTCGGATAGCTGGTATTTGGTAGTGTGGCTTCTGGAAGTAGTGCTACAAGAGTATCTGCAACTTCCGTGATAATAGGATATTCAGGTGTAGGAAGGGTGGTACCAGATCTCAAATGGATATCAACTATCTCTAATGAATAAGTAGAGAACTATTGAGTGTCAGTAGTGTATGTTTGCTACTGTTTCTGCTTGTTGTTTGGATTTGGATGTGGTTGAGTAGGCAATTAGGTTGGCTCTAGATTAACATTAGTTGTTGTAGGAGGTGACATTATTGCAGGTGGTTGCACTGGAGGTGGCAATTACGGACAACTAAAATTTTGGTTAGGCCACTGTGGAGGCCCCCTCCATTGATTAGTTTTTTGCCAATTTCCTTGCGGTGGTTGCCATTGATTCTGCTGATTAGGTCATTGGTTATTTTGATGATTTGGCCATTGGTTATTTTGCTATTTTTGCCACTGGGTATTCTGCTGGTTTGGCCACTGATTATTTTGTGGGTTTTGCCACTATTTATTCTGCTGGTTTGGCCACTAATTATTTTGTGGGTTTTTCCACTGGTTATTCTATTTGTTTGGCCATTGAGGTTGAGAGTACTGAGAAGTGTTCTGATAATTTTGGTTTTGCCACTGATTATTGTTAGAATTTTAAAATTGTAGAGGATATTTTGGCATACCTTGTCATGAAGCCCATGGTCGACATTGAGCAATGAAGAACACTTGCTCATTGTCTCCTTCTATCTTCATGTAGACAGTTGGCAAATGTTGATTTTCCAGGTTTGCTACCAGCTTACATCCGCAGTCTTTCTTTTGGTTGTGACAGTGTGGACAGTACTTAGCCAATTGTGATTTAGCTTCTACATGCTTCTTCTTGGCAGTCATTGTGTCAAGATGTGTAGCTACATCATTTATAATATCTTGCTTGAAATCCGTGAGTAAATTAGATATCTCCAACTTTGAGACACCCGAACCAACCCCTTTTGTGACTGGTGGCCAGTATCTTCTGCCTTTCTTCATAGTTGACCTTGAGTAGTTGAGACAGATTTTCTTGAGGTCATCCCAAGAGGATTGGGACATGTCTCCACCAGCCATCAAGTCTAATGCTTCCAGGCAGTTGTCATTTACCCCTCTCAAGAAGACTAATTTCTGTGAATCCTCTGCCAGTACATGTTGGGGATTCTTCTGCATTATGTACAAAAAATGTGAAACATAGTCCTCCAATGTTTCATCTTCCTTTTGAGACATCCTAAAGATATCATCTCCTTTTGGGTCATTGCCTTTGCAATAATCTTTATATTTCTATAGAAACAACGTCTGCATCTCATCCCAGTTACCTATTGCATTGGCTCCTAAGCCCATGAACCATCGTAAGGCTGACTCTTTCAATGTTGCAGGAAACAACTTGAGCTTATGGGCATCGGTATTATAGTCCAAGCTTCGACAGAGTATGTCAAACTCAAACAAGAAAGTGTCAGGATCCTTTGTTATAAGACCATAAAACTTTGGAAGAGCAGCTGTAGGTATATTTTTGAGATTAGCATTATTTATAAGGCTTGGAAGAGGAAATGGGAAAGTAGGGTGTGCCATCACTGGAGGTATTTGATTATGGGGTTGCTGCTGGAAAGGAGCATTAGCTACTGGATTGTTAACAACAAGTGGATTTGGGCCAGAATTATCTAGAAAGTTGGCCAAGATTTCTGCAAAAGGTCAGAAGCCACTTATATCAAATGGTTCTGCTCTGGAGGAAGATGTTGCAGGAAAGTCAGGGCTTGCATCTTCAAAGGGTAACTCAACTTCTTCAACTTCCTCGTTCAAATTACCAGACTTTGCTGGGGGAAATCTGCCATATTCATCTCATTGCCTTTCTCTTTGATGCATGCAATTGAATTCTTCATGCTTGTGAAGCAATTTTTAGGGATACAAATCTAAAAACTAACTAGGAATGAAAAAATGACTCAAAAATGTTCCTCTCTTGACACCATCCCCGACAACGACGCCAAAAATGAACCGCCTCATAATAGGTGTGGGATAATCATGCTCAAGGCCTTTCTTAGGAATGGTTTATTCAATCTAAGGACTACTTCTCCCGTTATGAGGTGCATTTAACTTGTCAACCCAGGGACATATACTTGAAATGGTCAGCACGATATGTGCACTAGGTTCCTTAAGGAGTCATTCTACTTATGCTATAGGAAGGTAAAAATGCATAAAAGAAACCTACAGTAGTGTTGCAGGAAAATAATACATTTATCTCCTTACTAAAATGAATTCTAGAAATTACAAACTCTACTTAAACCTATACTTTCAGTTTAGAACATCCATTATAACTATTCTTGCAGATACTACAGGAACACTCACAAGGTACGATGCTGCAGGAAGAAATTGTAACTTCTATCTGAAATACTGGAAATGCTGAAAATAATAAAAATGCTGGAAATGAATCTATTCTATTCTAACCTATTTCACCTCCCAAGTGGGCCCCCTTGGTTGGTTTTTGCTAATATATGAACACAGAACATAAACCAAGAATTACTTCATTGTATTTCAAAAACTTGTTACATAGAAACAATACATGAAACTTGAAATAGATTGTTGTAGGATACAACATTTTTCTTCCAAAAACTTCTTTTTCTAACTTTTCTATCTCACTTCAAACTATCAGTCCAATCCCAATATATAGAGGATCAAACACTTATTACAAAACAAAAAAGAAACTATCTTGCTGAAAACATGCCGGAAAAGAAGATGGAAATGCAACAGCCCGTGGTGTGGGTAATAAATCTTGGGTGACCAGTTCAACATAGTAAAGTGCAGAGGGAATATAGCAACACTACATCCCCGCATCTTGGAATAATGACTTCTCCACTATAGCAGCCATGTTTCCTGGTGCTGTGATGATCACTCCACCGTAGCTGGTCCTCAATAGTATTCCTTGAATACTGTCGACCACTCTCTAGCCACTTTCTCTCTGGTCAAGTTAGTTATGATGCGAAAATATTCATGCAACAAACTTAATCAAATTAAATCCAGATATTAGAACATATATTTTGATGGTTATATGAAATACTGCACTATATGTATAATATTACAAAATATTTCACAAACATCTACCCATGGTTTATCAGTTCTATCTGGACTTTATCACAATTTTTAACTGGCTAGGTTCTCAAATGTTTTATCAGAAACTAGAATAGAGTATTTAAAATTATACAAAATAAAGGCAATAATTTGGCCTTATCAGTACCATGATGTGTATAATTACCTCCAAACTAGTGTCTTACCTCCCAACTTATCTAGAAATCAGAAAAATTCCCTCATTCACCAAGCCTCTAGGTATACCATCCTCTCAACTACTCTATATCGACGAAGTCTAAATGCAATGCTATTATGATGTCTCACTTCCATAGAATCCCAGAGAGCTATGTATGAGGTACATGAAGGAATTTGTGGAACCCATGGAGGTCACAACAACTTAGCTGAAAAGATCATCCGCATGGGATACTACTAGCCCATAGTAGAGATAGATGCAAAGAGCTATGTACAAAGGTGTAGGTGGTGTCAAATTCATGGAGACCTCATCCACGCACCAGCCCAAGAATTAAATCCTATCACTTCACCATTTCCATTTTCTATGTGGGGATTTGACCTAGTTGGAAAAATTATACCTTCTGCAGTAAATGGACACAAATACATCATAGCAACAACAAAGTACTTCACTAAGTGGGTGGAAGCAATTCCCCTCACTTACATAACTAGAAAGAAGATGTCAATGTTCATACTCAACCATATCATTTGTCGATACAGGATTCCTCAAACCATCCTGAAGATCACGATACACCCTTCCAAAATAAAGATGTTGAAGAGCTGTGTGAATAGTTCCAAATCAAACAAGGGTTCTCTTCATTCTATTATCCTCAAGGGAATGGCTAGGCAAAAGTGACAAACAAGACCATTTTAAAAATATTGAATAAAATAGTTAATGAATCAGGGTGAGACTTGCATTTATAGCTTAGTCTACATTATGGGCATACAAAACTAGCATGAGAACACCTACAGGAGCCACTCCTTTATCCCTAGTCTACAGATTAGAGGAGATCCTACCCCTCGAAGTGGAAATACCATCCCTGAGGATATCATTAAAGAACCTTATTTCAGATGAAGACTATAGAGTATAAGGCTCAGTGAACATGAACTACTAGATGAAAGAAGACAAAATGCATTCAATCACTTACAAGGCTATCAAAATTGCCTTGGAAGGAATTATCATAACAAGGTGAGGCCACAAAAATTTGAGGTAGGAGACCTCATCCTCATGGAAAATCAAAAGAACCAAGTAGAAAGAGTGAAACCAGGAAAGTTTGAGCCTAACTGGCTAGGACCATATGCCATTGTCAACTCTAGCCAGAGTGGGGCATACCAACTGGTGAAACCAGTGGTGAAACTAGAAGGAGATCAACTCCCTGGATACATAAACAACATGAACCTCAAGAATTTCTATGCTTGAGGTCTCAATGGTTAAGGCAACTATCTACATATCCAAAAAATACCAAAAAAAAAAAAAAATACAAAATGTTACCTTTGTGAAAACTTGGCAAACAGGCGCTTTGGCGACAACAAAAAACTTTTAAAAAGTAAAGAGAAAAAAATTACTCTCTCAGTGAAAACCTGACAAACAGGCGCTATTGAGTAGGTACCTTGGTGAAAACTTGGAAAACATGCACCAAGTGTTCAAATTCAGCTTCACCATCAATGAACTCCAAGATCAAAAGGTTGAGCCCACTTCAAATGCAAAGATCGACTACTCAAGCTATATCCATAAGCACAAACCCCTATGAGTACCAACACTTATCAATGGTTAGAACTGGTCCACCAGACTAGGGAGCAATTCTAAATGTCATGAAAAAATCCCTAAAAATCAGAAAACTTATCAAAAATCTTAAACAAGATCCAAAATCCTGAGAAAATCAATTTTCATAAAAAAAACAATCGAAAAATTGCAAAATCCCAAGCAATAAAGCCAACTCGGTTATCAACAAAGAAAAGGGCAATCATGCCATGTTAATTAATGTCACAACCATGAGATTTGTGAATCAACATTGGGCCCATATGAAACAACTTTATCAATCTATCAAATCTATCAGCAAGCAAACTGGTGACCAAGCCAATCTATCAAATGTCACAACCATGAGCTTTGCAAATCAGCATTGGGCCCATCTAACACAACTTAATCAACCACCAAAAAAGATGATCAAAATCAATCTATCAATCATATCAATCATCTTACAAAGTGATGGATATGCTAAAAAATAGATAGGTCAGTCTTATATGAGTCATCTATTATTGAAACCAGACACAATCAAAGCAATCAAGCCTATCAAAAGAGTTGATCCAATCAGGAGAATCCAACTAAATCAAGGAACAATCAAAATGTTGACTAGGTCAGTCAATCGGTCAGATATCAGTGTATATTTTGTAGTTATGTTTTTACATTACTCTAGGATCCACCAAGTGAGGAGAGTAGCTATGATGGATCATGAATTATTTTCTTTGATTTTTTCCTTTTGAATGTTCACTTCAATTCTAGGGCCATGATGATTTAGGACAAATATGGTAGACAATGTCACTTATCTGGTAGCCACACAGTTCCATGATCTGAGCTTAACCCTGGGAAAGAATTGGGCTTTCATTCTCTATTATATTCTTGTTTATTTACCAATAGAATCATAGCGCTATCCAGATGAACTCTGGGTGCATTAGATTTCAATCTTGGTTTTTATGGGCTTTCTTCTTAAAATCAAGAGTTCACAGTGTTATCCAGATGGACTATGGGTGCATTGGAATCCTATCTTGGTTTTTTTGGTCGTTCTTTTCAAAATCAAGAGCTCACAGTGCTATCCAGAAGGACTCTAGGTGCATTAGAGTTCTATCTTGGTTTTATTTTTCCTTTTGTTCAGTTTATTCAGAGGGAAAAGCGGTATCCAGATGGTCAATATCTAGATGCTTTTCACTCTCTTTCTTTTCAAACAGGGAACATAGTTGAACCTAGATAGTCAATATTTGGATGCACTAAGTTCTCTTTCTATTCAATCTCTCTACTCCTTCTGGTTATAAAGAGGTTGTGGCGGTATCCAGATGATATGTGATTTGGATGCATTGGACACTCTTCGGAATTTCAAAAAAAGATGCAAAGATGAAAAAAATTAGAAACACGGAAGTGACTTTGGGTCACTCATCCATTCTATCAATTCATATCTATCAAAAAATAAAAAATCCTTTATATCATTCCATATCTATCAAATCAAATACCAGAGAACACAAGTTCCACTTACTTTCTTCAAACTAACACATGCATTTACTCAAATATTTTGTGCATAGTAGATTGCATTCATTTATTACATAAAAATAAATTAAAAATATATGAGCATACTAGATCATATAATCAATGCATCCATCATCAATAACATCATAACTAACATAGGAATGCATTCATCATCATCATATAGTGATTCACATTTTCAATAAATTAATGCTCATCTCACGGATTTTCTATACTTAATTTGTTGAGGGGGCATATAGTCCACCTATTGTCACTAGGGCAAGCTGGGGCAGGATCAAATCTAAAAATTCTTTGACACAGCATGATGAATCACATTGTATCAAAGAGGGGCAAATGTAGACACCCTAAAATGGATAGACTTGCAACTTGACATTAAAAACACTAATTTTCATCTATTAATTAATAGTTTTTTAATCATTAATTAATTATCTTTTTCCTTCTAAATTCATTCCCCAAATCATCTAATCAAATTCCCAAAATTAATTAAATAATTAGTTTTATTTAATTAATTAACCTTAATTGATTAATTACCATTAATTAATTAATTAAATTCAATTTCCTATAGTTTAAATTGAAATATTTAAACTTACTAATTAAATTCTTCCAATTAAATTAATTTAATTCCACTCAATAAAGCAATTCTAAATAAAAAAGAATTCAATTATCTCACATGTTGAAAACTTTAATTATATAAATGAATTAAATATTTATTTATTTTCAAAGAGATAATCTTTAATCAGATCCCATGGGTTACTCCACCCATCTCTCCAGTTCACATGGATAACTCCACCCATCTCTCCAGTTCACATGGGTAACTCCACCCACCTCTTTAGTTCTAAAAAGTAACTCACAATTACCTCTTCAGTCAACCAAACTCTATCTCCTCTTTACCAATTGAAGAGGTGGAGTTTACTGATGACTTCTCTAGTTCCCTTTAATCTCAACCGTTCATCTCCCTATCTTTGGGATTGATCTCAACCGTTCATATCATCCTCAGTTCCTATATAATAAACCCTTCTTACCCATTTTAAGGATCCAATATTTCAAGCTCTCGTGCGCCATTACTCTGTCAGTTTAGTTCTAGCATTCAAGCCATCTTCCGATCACACACACATTTCAATTATCAAATTCTTGACACTTCTCAAGTCATAGACGCTACCCACACCAATACTGAGCATCAAAAGCAACATTTCAGAAGTAGAGAGAGACAATAGAAGCTTCAAGGACTTTGGGGTTTGCATTCATTTGATTTCCTTTCTTTTCTTATACATTTTATTGGTTACATTTTAAGTATTCGTTATTGGTAGCAGCTTTGTGTATTTGATTTCTATCATTGCGAACTGGTGCTACTAACCCCCACCTTTGGAAAATTTGGAAACCATGAATCATGAAAGGAGGTGTACAGTAAGTACCTATTTTTAATTGTATCCTCTTACTTTTCTGCAATGCTTTCCGTGTGACGCAACATTTTTGTGGGTGAGAGCTTCATTGCTAAATAATTTTTGTGAACCATTTTTTTTGTTTAGTATTTATTCATTGAATGGATGTATGGATACTTAGTTGTTGTTTATTGCCCATCGGATGTTTCTTGGGTGTTTTGGAAATTATCAGCTTATACAATCAATTTTTATATTAATCCCCTTTTTTGGTTAATTTCCTTAGCGAACCAGGTGACATCTAAAGACGAAACTCTAGCATTTCTCATCCTGCCTGATGCAATGAAATTGGAGATGATTGGGGGAATCATTTTTTTCATCTATTTGTGACCCAAACAAATAGTTGTTTCCACTTAGGAGGTGATAAAAATAATGTATTCCTCTTTCAAATTTTCAACTGGTTTTTTTGTTCTACACATTTGTTTCATAGGAGAAGTGTCTCGAAAAGGGGATTTTCCTAATGTCAGCATATTTATCAAAATTCATTTTTTTTTTATAGAAAGTAGACTCGAAGCCGGAGGGAACTGTTATTCTTCAAAAAAATTTCCTTTTTTCTACTATTTTTCATTGAACGTCAAACTTGGAGATTTATTTTTGATAAAAAAAACCTACATTTGTTGCACGCCACAAAACATAGACCTAATGAATTCAAAAACTGTCAAATCTATATTCATTAGAAATCTAGTTCAGAGTACTTGTGCGATGCAAAAGGACGTCTCCATATTCTTCCATTTGAGTAGAGTGCTTGAGCCCCAAAGCCATGAAAATTGCAGATTTTTCTTGACCTCTAGAAATGGACATGATTTTGTGGGTTTTGATAGAAACTATTTAGTTTTGATTGAAACTACTTTCTATCGAAAGTAGTTTCATGATTTGGCATTTGTTAGCCATTTACCAAAGCACTTTCGATTGAAAGTTTCAAGTTTCGATAGAAAGTCATAGATAACTTTTGATAGAAACCTATGTCGACCTATTAGGTGTCGTTTTGGGTTCAAAATGATTACATATAAATAAATATATGTTTTCATCATCTTATTAATTCGAAAGTTTGAAAATTATTTGCATTTTGGAAAAGGAAGACAATTTTGCAAATTATGATGGGAAATAAAAAAGAAGGCTAAATAAGAGTACATGACATTATTCAGAAGTGACTGAACAAAGACTACGTGAAGAAGCTCAGGAAAGATATTATCATAAGAAATAAGGTACATCTCTCTCTCTCTCTCTCTCTCTCTCTCCATATTTTAAGTTGCTGATTATTACTTATCTTAATGAAACATGTAAGCATGATATTGCAATATCCTAATTTGATAAAGAAGACCTAATTAGACTTATTAGGACATAATTAGACCTAATACCCTAAACCCTACGTAATTAGGCCTAAGAACCTAAACCCTACCTAATTATACCTAAGACCCTAAACCCTAAACCTTACGTAATTAGACCTAAGACCCTAAACCCTAGAAATCCTAAGTAATTAGACCTAGATTAGGACATAATTAGACCTAAGACCTAATTCTAGACCTAATTACATGACCTAATTAGATCTAATTAGGATCCAATTAGACCTAATTACATCCAATTAGGACAATTAGATTCAATTAGGACCTAATTAGAACCAATTAGGATGTAATCAGATCCAATTAGGACCTAATTAGACCCTTTAGGACCTAATTAGATCCAATTAGTATACAATTAGACCCAATTAGGACCTAATTACATAAAATTAGGACAATTATATCCAATTACGACCTAATTAGATCCAATTACCCTTTAGGACTTAATTAGATCCAATTAGATCATCTAATTAGACCCAATTTGGACCTAATTACATCCTTTTACATCCAATTAGGACCTAATTAGATCCAATTACCCTTGAGGGCCTAATTAGATTGAATTAGATCCAATTAGGATCCAATTAGACCAAGTTAGGACCTAATTACATCCAATTAGGATAATTAGATCCAGTTGGACCTAATTAGATCTAATTAGATCCAAATTTAGGATAATTAGATCCAATTAGATCCAATTAGGACAATTAGATCCAATTAAAATGTATTGGGACCTAATTAGACCCTTTAGACCTAATTAGACCTATTTGGACCTATGATATAGGTTATATGACCCAATTAGACCTATTTGGACCTATGATAGGTTATATGACCCCTTAATACCTATGATAGGTTATATGACCCAATTAGACCCAAATTAGACCTAGAGTTAGACCTAATTAGACCTATTTGGACCTATGATAGGTTATATGACCCCTTAAGACACCATTAGACCCACTTAGACCCAATTAGACCCTTGATTATACATCTTAGACCTTATTGTACCTATTAGGATGCACCTAGATCCAATTAGACCCTTTAGGACCTAATTAGACCCAATTAAACCCTTTAGAACCTAATTAGGTCAAATTAGATCCAATTAGGACCTAATTAGATCCAATTAGGACAATTAAGACAATTAGATCTCCAATTAGGACCTAATTAGATCCAATTATATCCAATTCTAGGATGTAATTAGATCCAATTAGGACCTAATTAGACCCTTTATAACCTAATTAGATCCAATTACCCTTTAGTACATAATTAGATTGAATTAGATCAAATTAGACCCAATTAGGACCTAATTACATCTAATTAGGAGAATTGGGACAGTTAGATCCAATTAGAACCTAATTAGATCCAATTAGATCCAAATTTAAGACAATAAAGATCCAATTAGGACAATTAGATCCAATTAGAATGTAATAGGACCTAATTAGATCCAATTATACCCTTTAGTCCACCTAATTAGGCCCAATTAGACCTATTTGGACCTATGATAGGTTATATGACAATTAGATCCTTTTTTTTAGATAATTAAATATCTAAATGTAGAGAAATTATGACCTAATTAGGTCCAATTACCTAGACAATTATGACCCAATTAGACCCAATTAGGACCTAATTAGATCCAATTAGGACCTAATTAGACCCTTTATAACCTAACTAGACCCTTTAGGACCTAGTTAGACATAATTATCCCCTTTAGGACCTAATTAGACATAATTAGACACATTTAGACCCAATTATCTACCCTTTTGTTTAAAATAATTAAATATCTAAATGTATACAGGAAATTCTCAAGAAGCACAACCTTATGAAGTTGGAGAAGGGTCATTGCAAGGTGAACAATCCCAACCTTTAGAAGTTGGAGAAGGGTCATTGCAAGGTCAACAAGCCCAACCTTTAGAAGTTGGAGAAGGGTCATCGAAAGGTCAGCAGGATCAACAAGTACAACCTTCAGAATCCCAAAAAAGTACACATCTCTCTCTCTCTCTGACTCTCCCACACTGTCTCAATTTAGTCTCTTTGTACAGTTAATTATGCATTTTGTGTCTTTCCCCTTAAGATGAGATATTAAAAGAAATTTTTATTTTATTTGTAGCCCAAGTACAAACAACAAATGAGAATATTATTCTAGCCCAAGAGTTGAAGAGAAAAATTAATTATAAAAGCATAGATCATTTAATCGAAATGGATGTGGAAAAATTGAGAGATTATGCTAAACAGCCCATAAATACTAGGAAGAGGGCATTGAATAAAACATCTAACAAAATAATTGCACAATTTGAGAATCTTGATACACTTGAAAAAACCCAACTATTATCAATTACACTTCTTAAAGATGAGTTAAAAGAGCCATTAAAGTTGTTGGGTGTAGATGCAAGTTTGAAAAGAACAAAAATGTCTAACTTACAAAAAAACATTGTTGAAAGTGTTAAGGAAGGTTTACATTCCATTGGGAAAACAACTAGATATGTAGATAAGTCTATTTCAAGAAGAGTGATACTGACATCTATTTTAAATAAAAACATGTCCCAAAGAAGAAAAAATTAAATCAACAAGACCATTTTATGCACTATGTAGATATCATCGATACCAAAAGATACCACATCTTTGGAGTTTCTTTGAGAGTGGACATGGAAAGGGAGAGCATGATGGTGCACGAGCCTGTATCAAACATGCATTAAGAAAGTATCAGTTGGACTATCAAGGATATCATATAAATAATGCTCATGATGTAGTTGAGTGGTGTAACACATATTTTGAGGTTCCAACTCAGGATCACACAACATCACGTTTGGATCGAGTCATTCCATTTAGAGTATTCTGGGACATATCAGGTATAAATGCAACATCGCTTGTTTTGAAGTTTAAATTAATGTACATGTGCTTTAAATTTATTTGAATTGAATTGTAGAACAGGTTTATATATATA
>MU227778.1:88883-116274 GCA_018584345.1 Thuja plicata | reverse complement strand
TGTGTGTGTGTGTGTGTGCACATTCAATGCATATATGTATATACATGCATATATATTATATATATACATATATATATGCATGTATATATATATGCATGTGTGTGTGTGTGTGTGCTTGTATATATGCATATATACACATATATGCATATATATACATATAGGCATATATACACATATATATATGCATATATACACATATACATGTGCATATATACAAACAATGTATAAAAAATAATATACATTATATATACAAACAATATACATTAAAAAACTATTAAAAAATGCAATGAAAATGTGAAAAACCTGTTGAGTCGACGGTTGTTATTTCGGATGCCCCATAGAGTTTCAACCCAGCTGAAACAGTGATTTTCACTATTTCGGCGGGTTGTATATACGCCAAATTTGATCGAAAGTAGGTAAGTACTTTCGATTGAAAGTACTTAACTACCTTCAATCGAAAGTAAAATGTAATTTTGATCATAAGTAACTTCCGATCGAAAGTACCCATTTTTGGTATTTTTGATCAAAATTTACTTACTTTCAATCGGAAGTATTTGTCTGTTCTGATCGAAAGTATGAAGTATTTTTTCGTGGGCCACACTTTTTGGGGTGAAATCCTTCCTCCCGAAAAGTGTAACCCACTATTATGGGATCACCCTTTGAAATCTGTTTTATTTTGTCTTATCATGAGATTGGACTAATATGGCACATGTTTGTAAATTTGTTCCCTTGTAATCCCAAGAATTCAATTGTATGTTTGTAACTTTGTTCCCTTGTAATCCCAAGAATTCAAATGTGATGCATGTTATTGTATAATCATCCTTCCTATATAATTTTTGTATGCCTAGTGGTGGTATTTATTTTTAAGAATGACTGGTGGCCATTTGTAAAACAATGGTTACAATATTTCCATTGTGTATCATAACATATTAGAATTTGTCATATAGATTTATGTCGATCCTTTTTTTCTTAGAGGATAGGTTTTGTATACTTTCTTTGGTGAAGGATCCAACTACTAAGCTAAAATAGGTTTCCTATATGAGAATTGTATGTCCTTTGTCATAGGGCAAACCCATCTTCAGATATGCATATTTCTCTATTTCTTAATATCTCTGTTCTTCATCCATAGTATCACTGCATTGTTCCTCATTGTCTTCCTCTAATTTTTATGATTGTGTATCTCTCTTCAACATGGAGACTGCTCTAAATGATTGTGTTGATCTCTATTTTCTATTCATATCTTAATGAATGTGTTCCCTCTTAAATAATAACTCTTTTCATCATTCATCTTCTATTGTTTTACATTTTCTATACCATTGTTCTTAATAATATCTCATCGATGACAATTCTGATCATCAATGAACTTATCTCTCTAATGACACTTCTTGAATCACTGATCTAGTGAATGCGTTCTCGCATTCTCATTGCATGCCACTGGTAACAGTAAACCATTGTTTTGCCCCTTTATTACAATCACACGCCCCTTCAAAGAACAGATATTCAACAAACCAAAAACTACAAAATCCTTACTAACTTCTCCATCTTCTCCTATTGCCCAAAACCGCCCTGCCAGCACTTGGCAGGAACTGTGCTGCCCTGCAACTCTTGTTGATCATGCACTTGCTAATGTAAGTATTATAGACTCCAAATCAAGTTGGAGATTGTTATTTTGACTGAAAGCAACTTTATGGGTGGCATGTATATTTATTCTTATGGTGATGCAAAGGGATCATAGGTGAATGAAATGAATTTTGGATCCTTATTCATTCTAATATATTTTTTTTATCAATAAGGGGCCGAAGCCGAAGGATTTATATATCAAGTACTAAAAACAGTAAAATAAAATAGCATAAAGTATAGAACTGGTTCAAAACCCAATCCCACCAAGGGGATTGTGAACCCAGAGAGAGCACCTAGGCTCAATGAAAAGTCTGAAAAAATATAAAGTTGGGCTGCTATCAGAGCATAAGTTGTAAACATTTACAAAAGAAAGAGGACACTAAGCCCCCATCAAACTTATCTCATGGCTTTATTCTAATGGCGATGTGGAGTCATTCTCTGTGCTTGCTGCAGAGTTTGAATCTAGGCTTTCTCCCATAATAGGAGAGCCACTGCCTTCCTCTTGGTCTTCCTCCATCGAGCCCTCCACCTGCACATCCTCAACCGCCGCTTCCTCTTCTTCTATTTCTTCCTCATTCTCCTCTTTTTCCTCATCATCTTTATCATACTCTTCCTTAGAGTCTAACTCCATATCTTCTTCATCCTCCTCATTATTTGAGGAATCTGAGCTTCCTAGGCCATCAAGTTTCTCTTGGTACTTATATTGATATACCAATGTTAATATTTCATCTAGATTGTCACCAAAAGGGACATTTAGGCCTTCCTCAATACCAAGGAATTTAGAGAGAAAGTTAATACCTCTCTTATCATTGAAAACCGCATCTTGTGGTCCTCCCATTCCTAGCCCCAGAGTATGAAGAGGCGTCTGGGTGGACTAGCGTAGATTTTTCTTCTTGGGCCAATCCCAAAGCCTGGAAAGGCTTGTCCCACGATCATTACTGTGGCCATATCCCATGGTAGTGGAGTTGTTAGGTTGGAATCTATGTTGAGAATAGCATTGTGAAGGCCCACAATGAAGTTCCCTGAAAATAAATGGTCACAAAGCTCTTCTGCTAAAGTTTTAGAAGCGTCTGCAACCATGATACTTGCCAAGAAGCCTGAGTAGATGTCCGAAAGAAATCTATATATATGATTGGTGCTAAGAAAATTATACCCTAGCACTTTTCTCACCACGTGAATGACAAGAGGGTGCTTTAAATTGCAAACTTCCATGATTTGATTGGAAGTGATAGGAGTATCTGATGTAATTTTCTCAAGATCAGACCTTAGCTTGATAGGGGTATCCATCAAATTAACTTGTAGAGTTGTTGCTCTATGTTCTGAATAGAAATTAAACAGTTGTGAATTCCTACTGTGACCAAAATAATATATCTGCCAGCTTACTGCAGGTTGTCCAAGAAGGACATCACCAATTTGACAAAGCAGACTGTAGAATGTCTCTCACTCCTATTAATGAAAGGAATGTACCACCCTCAAGGAAATTCAGTGTAGTAATTTGAATGCCATTTGTTTATGCATTAATCCATCACCTCAGCCCCAATGAATCAATTTATCGGATGAGAAATAAACATTTATGGCTACCAGACTGGGAGTGATCAGAAATCCACCTCAAGGAAAATCAAGTCAAGAATATGAATGCCATTAATCTTTAATTTTTTCCATCTCCTCAACTCCAACGAACCAATTTTGTCGAGTGTGCAGCCAACATTTATGGCAACAAGACCTGTAGAGATCCAGAATCCCACTTTCTAGTTTTCCTACGGTGACCATTGTAAAGGTTGCTCTGTAGCCAAGTTGATGTGACCATAAATTTTGATATTTTCTCCCAATGCTGCTTTATTGGCCAAATCATCAGCCTTATGATTTCCTTCCCTGTAAATGTGATTAACCGTAGTGGAATCAAATTTTTTTATTAAATTTAGAATGACCTCTAGTATTGCGTGGAGTTTCCAATTAGGAGTTGAACCAGTTCTTATTGCATTAATAGTTATCACGGAGTCTCATTCTATTTCTAGTTTTTTTAGGCCCAATTCAAATGCCATAGACAATCCTAACAATAAAGCTTTAAATTCTGCCATATTACTTGTGCCAAATTCAAGAGATTTTTCCAATTTAGAAACCATAGAACCATCACTAGAATGAATAATGCAGCCTGCCTCTGAGGGGCCTGAGTTCCCTTTAGAAGCTCCATCAAAGTTCAATTTACACCAGCCTATGGGAGGGGGCTTCCAAATGCAATTGTCTCTAAGAGTGGCATTTTCTTTAACACCTTTACCAATTGTTGTAGGAGTCTTTAGCCCAAACCAATTTTTAAACATTTGATCATCCCAACTGGTATGGAACTTGTGTTGTGCACTATGCAATTGTATTTGAGCATTCATTACTTCCACTATGAAGGCTTCTATTCGATTCAAAATTGAAGATTTATCCAAGGAGATCTCTTGAAAGATCCTTTTGTTTCTCTCTTTCCATAATTCCCATATAAGAATGGAGGGAGAGATGATCTATAAATTACCATAGAGATTGTCCTTAAAAATCTGAGGCCAAGACGAGAAGAGAGAGAGGATATCATTTGGGAGAGCCAAGGACCATCCCAGTTTTGCACAAAGCCACTGCCAACATTCAGAAGCAAAGGGGCAGGATACCAAAAGGTGGTTCGTGCCTTCTTCATTCTTGAGACAAAGAGAGCATCTGGAGGGTCCAAAATATCCCATTTTCTTAAACCAATTTGTTGTTAAAATTCTCCCTTGAGTTGCTGCCCAAGAAAATATTCCTGCTTTGGGGAGACAGACTTTATTCTAGCAAAGTTGATTTGAGAGTTGGGGGAGATTTTGAGAAGAGGATCCCGAGATAATTTGATAACCATCATTTACCTTATATTCTCCTATTTTGGATCCAATCCAAATGAATTCATCTTTTCCTTCTTTCATCAGAAAATATCGAGCAACAAGTATCTTATTCAGATGCTGCAATTCCAAAGGATCTACATTGAGATGATCAAAATGCCTCCATTGTCAAGACCCATGAATCAAGTTTTGTGAACCTGGAGAGATGTAGTCCTTAACCAATGAACCTCACTTGTCAATGCAAATCTTGCTAATATTGTTTTGGCTGAGCAAGGAGTTAATGCTGGGGAAACTACCCCATGAGTCATCCCAAAATCTAGCTCTAGAGCCATCCTTGATGTTCCAAGAAATGTTGCCTTCAATGATGCCCCTTGATTTAGAAATGAAGTTCCATATTCTTGATCCTCTAGGAAGATTAGAGGTCCTTATCACCTCTGCATCCTCCAGGTTATGAAAATACTTACCTCTGACAATTCTCACCCATTTAAGATTCTTTTCCTTCATAATTTTTCAATAACATTTTCCCACAAGAGCCTAGATTTTCCATAGCTGATTCTTGATGCCAGTGCCACCCATCTCAACTAGTTTGCAGATTTTGTCACACGAGATAAGAGATAATTTCCTTTCAGAATCAATACCTTGCCAAAAATGTTTCCTCAGATTTTTAACTATGTCCAAATAACATCCCGAGGGGAGAGAGAGACAAGACATGAGATATATGGGAATAGCTGCCAGTGTCGCTTTGATCAACACATTCCTACCTGCCCAAGAAAGTCATTTTTCTTTCCAAGAATCTAATTTTTTACCTATTCTTTCTCCAACTGGTTTCCATGCACAATCCACCCTGAGTGTTTTGTCAATTGGTATGCCAAGATATAAAAAAGGGAAAGAGCCTAATCTGAATTTCATCAACTTTCCATTGTTCAGCTGAGTTTTCTTTCTGGTGTTTAAGAAAAAAAATAGTTTATTTTTCTTTATTGGGAATTTGGCCAGAAGCTAAAGCATAGGAATCCAAAGTTTTTTTTAATGAAAGAGGTCTCCTTGATATTTCCATTGCTAAAAAGGAGTATATCATTTGTAAATTGTTGGTGAGTAACAACCTTAACCGATGAAGTGATTTCCACTCCCTGAATGAGTCCTTGGTTTTGAAGGTTGTTGAATCTACGACCTAGAGCTTCTGCCATGATGATAAAAAGGAATGGGGAAAGGGGATCACCCTGCCTAATTCCATTGGACCCTTCAAAGAAGCCATAGGGTGAACCATTAACAAAATTTGAAAATTTTGGAGTTGAGATGCAATAGTAGATGAGATTTATCCAAACTTAAGAAAACCTGAATTTCTCCATACATTTAGCTAGGAATCTCCAATCTACCTTATCGTAGGCCTTCTCAATATCTAATTTTATAATCATGCTGGGATGCTTATTGCGTTGAATTGAATGAATGGCCTCTTGAGCAATAATAATTCCATCTAAAATTGACCTCCCTCAAACAAAGCCCGTTTGTTCCTCTCCAATAATCTTGTTCAATACCAATTTTAGTCTATTTTCTAGGGATTTGGAGAAGATTTTATAAATGGTATTGCATAATGCTATCAGTCTGAATTCATCCATACATGTTGCATTTTCTTTCTTTGGGATCAGAGCAATAAAAGTGTTGTTGATTTCAATTAGAAATCTACCTGAAGAGCGATATTTGCCAACAGTGAAGAAATAAACAAGGGGGGGAAGCCATCTGGACCAGGATCTTTATCCTGAGACATGTGCGAGAGGATATCCAATATTTCCTTCTCAGTGAATTTTGCTAGCAGCAAAGAATTGTCTAAATCTGAAATGAACTTGGGAATATTCCTAAGCAAGTCATCTTGAGTAGAGAAGTGAGAGACTTCTGAGTGATTTAGTAGATTTGTGTAAAAGCTGACAATTTCCTTTTGAATCTCCGATTGGTCCTGAGTGAGCATGTCATTCTCCTTAGTAATTTGATGAATCTTGTTAATACTGCATCTCTGTTTGGTGTTGTTATGGAAGAATTTTATGTTTTGTCTCCTGCTTCTAGCCAACTCTTTTTTATTTCCAAAACAATTCTTCCTTTGCTAGGATTTCTTCTTGTTCTCTAAGAAGTTCTTTTTCCAAATCATAACTCACTTTATCCATCCAAGACACCATGTTGTTCTCATTAAGAGCCTTCGGCTTGTGCTCCACTTCTTCTTTAGATTCAAAGATATTATTGAAATGTGTTATGTTCCAGATGAGTTAATTTTGTTTGATGTATTTTAGTTTTGATACAAAGCAGAATAGTTTTGAACCTTTTGGCTTGCATTCTGTCGACCAATATTTAATTAATTTTAGGAAATTTTCATCCTTAAGCCACATGTTTTCAAATTTGAATGAACAATGCTGAGGTTTATTTTCCCCTAAGATTTCCAATTGGATGGGAAAGTGATCAGAACCTAAAGTTTGGGAGATAGAAGCTTTGAAATCAAAGGGGAAGAGAGAAAGATCCCCTGTAAAAAAGAATCTGTCTAGTTTTTTAGCTATGTTGCTAGGACCCAGTCTTTTGTTGGTCCAAGTGTACTTTCCATTATCTAAGTCTAATTCCAGCAGAGATTCAAATTGGAGCCAATCCTTGAAATCTGATTGTGATTGAGATTGTTTTTGAGAACCTCCCATCTTTTCTGAAGAGTGAACAATGACATTAAAATCTCCTCCCAAAAGAATGTTATCAAGTTCATGAGCCCAAAAATTCTCACTCAATCCTAACCAGACTTCCAATTTCCTCCTTCGCAGATTTAGGCCATACACATTTATAATGTAGAATTTTAAGTTGGAGCCCAGACTCCTGATTCACCACCTATCCAATTTGAGTTCTTTTCTCTACAAGTGAAAGTGGTATGTTGTGGGTTCCAAAGTATGGAAATACCTCCAAAAGAACCAAGAGAATCAAACCCCACAGAGGACATAATCTATGTCACTCCACCTTCTTCACCCTCAACATAATCCGCTTCTAGAAGCCTTGCAACCAATGGAGTTGAATTATTCTCAATTCCTGGAATGCTTTTTTCTGAACCATCAAAGAGGTCATAAACCGCCTGGATTCTTGGTGAAATAGAGATTTCAATTCTAGAGTTTCTGATTGGATCTTCCTCTCCCACTTGGCATCCGATATTCCTTTGTAGAGGGTATTGCAAATAGGCTTTAAAGGAATGATCCCCCCTCTAATTCTACCTTTCTTTAAAGGCATTTTGAGCGAGTCTTGCAGTACAATTATGTTCTGTTTTAATTCTTTGGCCCCAAGTCTTGAAGATTTCCTGGTGCCCAAACTATTATTCAATGAGTCTAAATAAAATTTGTCCATGTTGTTGCCAAAAGACGCCTCAAACTTTGCAATTTTCCATAAATCTCTGATCTTGGTTTTTAAAATGTCATCTTCCTGGCCATTCTCCGGGACCTAAGTTGGTAAACATTTAGGAGAGAGATGATCTGGTGTCGTGATGTTCTCCTCTGAAACGCTAACCTCTTCACATTTAGGAGAGAGGTGGTCTGGTGTAGTGATGTTCTCCTCTAAAACGCTAACCTCTTGGGTCTCTGCCTTCCCAATCAACCAAATCTTCTCTGCCATGACCTGGTCTACCAATTGGGACAACATCTCTACTTGAACTTTTCAAAACCATTGAGTCAATAATTGTTCTGCAATCTTTGGGTTGAATCTAGAGATTTGTGTGTGAACAATTTCATTTACCTGTGGATGGGTGGAGGGATTCGCCAACTCATTCTAGAGCAAAGGTAATGAGGGCCTCTGAAAGGAACTTATCCCCGAGAAAATCTTAAAAGGATTTCTTAGGATCCTATTCCTACCAAAGTTTCCAAGGGATAGCGATCTAGACCTGTTGTGGATTTCTTGAATATGATAGCTTGGAGCTAGAGGGGGGTGGGGGGTGGCTAAAAGAGCTTTTGGTTTAAAACCTTGGTGAGAAGAGCCCATAATTTTCCAATAGAAAAAATCAAAGGAAAATATTCAAAATTTTAGAATAGTTATCATAGTTAGCAGCAACTAATGTAGTATCCTGGTGACTCAAAGAACCTACCTTGGGAAAAAGGATCAAAGCTATCTCCTACTGAGGGAGATTCTCGCAGTTGCTAACCCCCATAGAGAGTTGAGTATTTGGATAAGGGTCACAATCCAGCTGCGCCGCTTCCATATTTGAGGGCAAACCTTGTGATCCTACTAATTGACTCAGTTGAATATCATATCTAATGATCTGAGTTCAAATCCCAAATTTTAAGATGATCTTCAGCGATCTTGGGAGTTCTTTGGAGAGGTTCATAAGAAGGCATAGCAGAGTTGAAGACAAATCCTGCCTTTGCTGCAGCTTTAGGAAGATACCCAATTTATTTGGAATGATATGAAGAATCTCTATATTTCTATATTCCACTGGAAGATTGTCTAAGGAGATCCACATAGGGATAAAGTTGACGACATTTTTTGAGGAGTCAAAGTTAGGAGACCATCGTTGCATATGTAGCCCCGAATTGTTATAAAACCATACCTTGGTTTTAAAGATATCATCCCTTCTTTTCTTGTCTTTGAAGATCATTAGAAAATATCCCTAATCATCACCTAAGGATTCTATTTGGGTAACATTAGGCCAATTGGCATGTACCCATGAAAGGAGCTGAGTAGCTGATAACTTTATATTCTAGAATTTGCATATCAAAGCTTGGTGGGCTAGGAAAAATGACCTTTGGGCTAGGAAGTCCTTAGATAAAGTGATGGAAATCCCCTTTGAACAAAGACGAGAGTTAGCATCCTCAGAATTCCTAGGAATTTGATCCCCACAAGTGACTATTTCACCTTCTTCCAACGTTGGAGTCAGATTTACCAATGTATGTTGCTGTTGCAGATTCAAATCTGGCTTGTGAAATGAATTCCCTATGGGTCTCCACCGTCTAACAACCTTCTGAGGTATGTAACATCCATTTTTATGACCTCTGTCCACCAAACTCTGGTTATTTATAAGAAAATCCATTCTTTTCTTGTGAATTTCCCAATGAAGACTAGTCCAGGCCTTCTTTGACAGTGGAGGTTTGATGGGTATCCCTGCTTTTGAAGTTGGGAAAATGAGGATGAGATTTGGATTACGTGGTGGAGAAGAATTCCTAACTTGCTTGTGCTTCTTAGTAGTCTCCCATGGCCCTTGGTCGAGCCCCCGCCTTGTCCCCTGACTACCTCTAAGTTCTACCATCTTCCCCTGCTGAAATTCCAAATCTGACCATTGTGTTCGCTTGAAGACTTGGTGATATTTGTTTGGACCATTTTTCCTCTTGTTCCACCCAAAGTGGTTTGGCCAAGTCTCATCCCTGTGAGTGTTCCAAAGAGATGGAAGCGACTGTTTGCGTCCATTCCTATGAGAGTCACGAGTACCTTCAGCTCTGCGAATTCCTCTGAAGATCGACATTCTTTTGTGGCTTGTTAGTAGGTTTTTCAAAAAGGGTCAAAATTTCAAAAATTGCACAAGGTTGTAAAAGTTGTGAAAGTTATAAAATTTTTCCATCTTCCAATCTATAAGAGTTCACAATTGAATGAAATAAATCTTGGATCCTGATTCATTACAATATATTTAAAGAGGTCATATTTGAATGAAATAAATCTTTGACCCTGACTCATTGCAATCAATTACAAGAGGTCAAGCTGAATGAAATACAACTTAAATCCTGATTCATCGCAATATATTTAAAGATCATATCTGAATGAGACCGGATTCATTGCAATATGTTTACATACTCTGTGACAGGGGCTCAGGCTAGACCATAGGCCATAGGCCACTCTAGAACTGGCAATATTGGAAGATTTTCAGCTGAGTGCTTTTGCTTGAATCTTTTCACTGGTCTAATTTGAACGAGGCTGCTTGTGGATTCAAGTACAGTAGAATATGTGGGTGATAAAGAAAGCCAAAAAATGGTCAAAAAAGAGGGGAAGAAAGGGGAAACTCAGAGATGGTGTTGGAACTTCTCCTGCCTGTGGTCACTGCCAGCATTGCAAGAACAATAACTGTTCAAACCAAAATGCATTTCCTGCAATGCCCTTTCAATGCATCTCAAAAATCCAACCCAGTGCCCCTCGTCTACCCAAAGAAAATGAAAGTGAGCCTGGTGAAATTAGCCAGAGTCCTATGGCTTATGGACTGAGAAATTCTTACCTGCGGTACGTGGATCCTGTTCCACCAGATGAAAATCCAACACAGACAACCACCGCTTTTTTTCGCACGGCCCCCTTTTCCCAGCATCATCTGTTCGGAAAATACTTTTCGTATCAGACATCACGATTTCACGGTGGGCAATGCCCAATATAAAAAAAGCCTATCGGCTTAAAAACATTCTTTGAAAAACAATAGTATAATCAACTGTATATCTATTTGATATGTTATCTGATTAAAATAAAAAATAAAAATGAAATCTACATATCATATAACAAGCAGAAAGGGAAAGAGTAGATACATCAGACATATGAATGAAATTAATCCATTTGCTCAAGAATTCTATCTTGCTGTATATCCAATTATTTTGGTGAGCTTTTTTTGTTTTGCTTCTCAGTTGGAACTTACCCATCACAACAGCTGCTCATTATACTTCGAATTTCTAAATGCATTTCTCCACAGATATTACCTTCAACAATTTCTCTACAAATCAAATAACTAAACCAGTAACAAGTAAAAGCAAATGAACGAATTAAAGTATTTTATATTTCTTCCATCCTTGCTTGGTGGGAAAGCTTCTTCCAGAGTATCATTGAATGATGTATTTTTTGTCATAAAATATTAAAACTTATGAACGTTCTGATACCCTGCTTATTGGACTGTTAAATTTATATCTTACAATGGGTTTTGCTCGCTCTGTTCCCTGCTCTAAATCTCTTCTACTCTGGTTGAGGCAAATGAGGAAGAGGAGAATTTTTCTTATGAGCCTTCCTTTAAAACTTAAACAACTCTAAAACTTGTACTACGACGTAAATCAATAATGACAGCATGCTTGACAGAAGAATTAAAAACCATAGCAGTGAAACGTCGTCTTTAAGGGAGAAGATTATGACCAGAAAGCCTTCATGAATATAAAGTATGACTTCCTCTTCTTATAATGACGAACATTCATACCAATGTTAAAAAGTGGGACTCAGAGAGCAAATCAACATTACTTAATCATGAAATTCATTACATTAGTGATCACTGATAACTTGCTTAAACTAAACACCCAAAAAAACCCATGAGAGAACAAGTTCATCAAATTGACAGTAGATCTTCTGCCTTCCCACCCCGTCTTAACCATTCTGAACAGATTCAAATCAAGAAAGTTATGATTTGATTTTGACAAATTCAATCTTCTTCCCTTGAGTTTTCCCAGAAAAGACATTCGTCATATACTCTGCACGAATGAATCTTTGTATTGACAGGGATCCAAGTATATTTCAAACTGGATTTTGGAAAATTCAAGATTCTTCTTTCCATCAGGCTTCCCAGAAAAGACATGCTGTAGGTAGTCTGCACGAATGAATCTTTTGTATTGACAGGGATGCAACTCATCTATGAGTTCAGGAGCAGGACCCACTTATGTTTCCTTCTCTGGACCATAAAAAATGGCAATAGAGATTCGATCTCTGTCCAGGTTTGCGACCACCCTGTGCTCAATGCTCTTATATATTCCATTTCTTATCACCTAATTCAAAACACAAATACTAAAATTACATTTGTTAACGATCCCGCGGCATCAAACATCATTCCCAATTATTAAAGCCAGGTAATAATTCATCAAGAATGAAGAGTAGATTTTTTTGGTTTTAGACATGAGATCTTAAATCCACTCAATCATTCATAGCTTTATACATGAGATCTTAATCTAGACAATCATTGATAACTTGGATTTAAAAAACCAGAAATATATGCGCATAAATAAATTCTTTGAATGAAGTTTTCATAGTCTGATAGTCCTTACAAATTGTTTTGCCCTGACGACTATTAAAATTTATTGTCATTACCTCAAGCATGTCCCCAATATTTATAACCAGGGCACCAGGGATGGGTTGAACAGGAATCCATTGACCATCACTACAGATATGTAGACCCACTATATCATCATCCTGCAACAACACTGTCAAACCAGTTCCATCTGAATGAGGGCTTATGCCTAAAACCAGATCTGGTTTTGGGCAAGGTGGGTAGTAATATTTTTTTTGATCAATAAGGGGCCGAAGCCTAGATTTTATATTAAACAGAAAGCAAGAAACATAATAAAAATAGTAAAGCAAACGCATGAAAATTCCTGGTTCAAAACCCAGTCCAATTGAGAGGACTGTGAACCAATATCCAGAGCAATACTGCTCAACCAAGATGCTAAATTAAAAACAGAGTTCTAGTTTACGTATGAAAACAAAAAACATCAAAAAGCTACCCTCAGAGCTAATCCATGCTGCATATCAATCGGAAGGGGAAGTAGTGTCATTCTCCATGCGTGGTGGGTAGTAATTCATTCGCATTATCTATCCCATTTTCCCGCACATGTTAATGAACTGAATAAAAAACTGACTGAAGAAGTAGATATGCTTTTCATATCTACAGTCATCAGAGACCTAGTACAGGGGGAGGGAAAAAAGTGTCTTTGAATGAGAAAATATTTCGGTACCTGAAATCCGCTGGTTTTGTTGGCCAAAAATTTATCTTTCTCATCGCTGGAGGCAGAGTTTTCAAGGACATAATATCTGCCCAGTCCAGTATTTGGCCATCTAAGGTTACAAAGTGCTGGCCATAGCCTTCAAGCTCTTGTATTTCGTATTTGAGTTTTTCTTGCAGGGGCAGTTGAATGAATTCCCTTACAATGCCCTTCATTCTTTCTGTCAGAGAGAGAGGAATTCCATGATTCACAGCCTGTCATGGAGACATACATACCATCTTAGTGAAATAAGCAAGTTAGAAGGATAAAAATGGCATGGAACCTGAAACCATTACAATTGTTAATCCACAACATAATTTATAATCAATTTTGATTGCCCACCTGAAAAAAGCCCCATTCCTGGCATGCCATGCCAAGTTTTTCTAATTCCTTTTGCCTGCGGATCTCTGAATCCCCACAAAACAAGTCCATATCAATTATGGGGATGTCCAAAAAAGTAGTAGGACATGCACTTGGGCGCTCCTTCTCTGATCTGATGTATCTTTGAGGAAGACCCTGAAGGTGCTGGGATGCTAATTCTTGAACAGGAATTGAAAATCTTTTCGAAGTTCCATCAGAGCGATTAAATACCGCAGCTGAATTAAACATAATAGTTTTTTTCAATCTAAAGTTTAAACAAACCACTAGTTGTTTCTACAATTCTAATACTGCACTTTCAGAAATTCTATACAGTGCTGAACTTTAAGAAATTCTATACAGTGCTGAAGTTGTGAGCATTATGGCAGAGTCTAGCTCTGACGAAATTGAGAAAGTGGTAGGAAGTCAACTTCCCTGCTGAATTTTTTATTTCATCGAATCATCCATATGCGTCAACTGGCTATTGGTTATAATTTATTTTAATTTCTTGATAGTTGTATCAAAAACTTTCATATACATTGGTTTTCAATATTCTCTAAAATATTAGATATAAAAATTTATTGTTGATAATAATTATCATCTCCATTCATTATCGTATAGGTTATACCATCTCTTAGATACGACAGTTTTTTTCCTCTCTTTTATCATAATTAAAATGAAATAACATATTATGTTTTCTAGGATGTCTTTTAGAATATATATATATATATATATAGTTTTAAAGTAATTTATGTTAATTAATTAAATAAATATAAATTGTTATAAATTAATTTAGATTCATTTAATATCAATTGGGAATGCTTAATTGAAATGATGTGCAATTAAATGTGAAGAATGAAGTATTTATTTGAGTTCAAATTATAGTAAAGACGACATCTCATACCGTATGAATTTAATTATTTGATGTCCTCAATGTGATAATTGTCTTGAGCTTTTCACAAATTTTAATTTTTTTATGGATTGATCTCATTACAATTAATTCTACATAGCACAACTTTGACTTGAAACCTAAGATGCTCTAATTATAATACCATAATATATAGCAACTCTGTAAGAATAAATGATAAATTGTATTAAACACTAGAAGTCTCATTCTGAAACATAGCTAATGCTCTCACTACATGATTGAGTTAAACTCCAAGAACTCCTTACAATACCATAATTTACATTCTCATAATAGAAGCTATTATCGTTAACTACTAAATTTTGCACATAATAAAATATATCATGCCACGAGGACCATGTTAGAATTGGTGTTTCAACCTTACACAACACTAACATGTAATTTTTAGACTATAAAAATTGGTTTTGGCTCCAAAAAAATAGCATTTAACCAAGTCGGGTTGCAATGCTATAGAGCTTGTTGGTTGTATTTCCTATTTGTAGTTTGCCCTGTAAAATTTTGAAGTTCCCAGACATTCCTATGCTCAAAAGGTTAAAAATCATGGCTGAAATTGCTTATATATCTCTGCAAATAAATGTTTTCAGCCATATACCTAGTCAAAATGCCAAAAAAACCTAAGCCTTAAGGTCATTTCTATTCAAAAATGCAAAAGGCCCTAATTTCTCAGTCAAATTTCTATTTTCATGTTACCTTTTTCATAACTTAAGTTTGAGATATTTGCATGTGCTAAATATGTTGTCACTTGGTCTCGTGAAGAAAAATGAATATTCCATTCAATCTGGAGACTTGGCGAAAAGCATTGGTCGTGTTGTCTCTTAATAAAAAGAATATACATCAAAAGATCTGGAGACTTGGCGCAGACCGTTCATCTCAGATTTGATCTAACGGTGGTCAAGTTATCTCGTAATAAACCCTACAGTTTAAAAGTTATCTAGTGACATGGAGTTTTAACAGTTGCCAAGTCTCTGAATGAACCTGTGTTAAAAGTCAGTTTGAATAGCAGTGTTGTCGCCTAGTCGCGAAAAGGATCATGAGTTAATTTGATAATCAGGAGACTTAGCGACAACCACAGGATGAAATCCAGATCCAACGGTAGTCACGTGGTCATGGTAAGAAGTTGAAAAGTCAAACAAAATATGGCGATTAGGAGACAAAAGGAAAAATAAGACACGTGTTCATCAGTCGCAAAGTCTCGTGAAAGATCAGGGTTTGCTATGAGAATTAAGAGACTTGGCGACAACTGTCAAATGCAGAGGAAAAGAAGACCAACGACAGTCGCATTGTCTCCTGATGGAAATCATAATAGTAAAATTATCAAGTGATAACGAGGCAAAAGGTATTTATCGCGAGGTCTCCAGATAAACCATGAGTTGAAGATAAGTTCAGCGATAAGGAGATATAACAGTTGCCAAGTCTGCGGATATAATATGAGGTTGAAGAACAGTTAGAAGAAAGGCTTAGTCACGATGTCTCTATAAGAAGATGAGTTAAGTAAAAACATTAAGTGACATGGAGACAACCATTGATCTAAGATTGATCCAACGGTAGTCGCTAAGTCTCAGTGACAAATCATAGTTAGAAGGAATATCAAGCGACAAAGAGATTACATAGTTGCTAGGTCGCAAGAAGTAAAACTAGAGTTAAAAGGATGGTTTTTCTTCGATGCCATGGTGGATAGTTACTAACCAATATGATTTCAAAGATTTTGACAGATGGAAAAGTAGCCGAATTATGATTAATGACAGCCAATCAGATTTGAGTTCGATCTCTTTTTGAATTTTATAAGGTTTTAATAAGCAAAAGAACTCATTGATAATTGATTGCATGTCAGTTTGAAATACCATAGCTAGAACCAGAATTGATGTCACAGTATGTAAATTAATGGTAGAAGTGATTGAATTGTAAGTTTACCAGTTTCGAAGAGACGGCTCCAATGATTTCTCAGTTACAAGTAAGCATATTCGTTGTCATTTCATTTTTACCAGCTTCCAAGTTTTCAGAGCTATAGAGTTTTATAAGAGTTAATCATTTTCTGAGAAGAGTAGCGTTCTCCAGTAGTGTGTATTGAGAAAAGTGATAACCTGGTTTAGAATTAAGAGGGAATTGTGATTGGTAGTGTTTTCAATGCTCAGAATTGCATATTACAGAGTAATTGACAACTTGCGGTGAGAGTTTGGAGGAGATTTGTTTCAATATCGGTAGTGGTGAGAGTTTGGAGGAAATTTGTTTCAATATCGGTAACATATATTAGAACAAAACAAGATGATTCAGGCAGTGAGTGTAGTGTCTACGAGTGGGAGAAGTGATGATGCAGATGATGATATGAAAGGGAAACACAATTACTCAGAACAATTCATTTCCTTACTGGTAGGATCAACCCAGAACAGAAAGGTAAGTGCTGATACACTCACTGATAATTTGAGTTTTATTAGGGATGCTAAAATCCCAGGATCCTTTGGTTATTCCTAGTTCAATTATTTTTACAACAGTAGTGATGAAGTTGTACCCATACCAAACCCGTGGACCTATGGTTTGGCCAATTTGATTGTCCCAAAAATATTTGTAGATGCCGATTTCATCCTAGAAATGGCTAGTAGGTATGATACCTTGGCAAAAAAAATCAAAAGGGATGATGGAAAATCCCTAGTTACCCTAGACAAGAACTCCTTCATGAAATCCTTCAATATATACCATCCCATGGCTACTGAGATCAACCTGAAGATTTTACAGAACATATATACAAGGGAGAGTGGCATTGCCTCCAAATTGATTCAGGAACACCATGTTCTAAGGAGAATGAAGAATTATATAGAACCCATTCCAGGGACTGCCCCACACTATTACAAAGACTTGAACTTCTATATGAAGTATATATCATATGCACTATGCAGAGTGCTAGGAAAGGATGGAGGACCAGACAGAATCACATCAGACATCCTAATGATGGTCTTGGACATGCAGAGCCCTCACACCAGCACCAACTATGATTATATATAGTATATCATAGATCAAATGCACCAGGGGTTTGTGGATATACAAAACAAAAAGGACAACCCTAGATTCATGTATTACTCTGTTTTAATGCATTTGATCCTATATCACAATTTCCCCATCATGAACTGCCAATGTCTAAGGCCTCAAAGGTTTAACCAAAACCATCCCAACCCCATTCAATTTTGGCTGAGAGTGTGGAACTACACCTCTAGGGAATAAGAATTTTGTGCCTTCGAAAATTGGATAGTGTATATAATTCTCTAGTGCCTAGGTGTCAACAAGACTAGGCTGCCAATCAAAGTAATACAACTACTCAGACCATGTCAGTATCTTGACAAATGACCAGGAGATCACAACTGGGGTGATTTTTATTATGAAAAGAACTTTACATTGATCAGCGTGTACAATTGTACCCACCCTCCCCATGTTTTTCTATCTCATGTGCCACCAAGAATTGCAGCAATTTAATTCATAAGGCAACTGATTTTAACTGATAAAGAACACCTTGCTCCTCATAGGAAGGGTACATTTACCCCAAGGAAGTTCAATATTTACAACTTTAGAATTGGGAAGAAAGCATTGGACCCAGTAAATAACTGGATGAGTCATTAATATAGGATGAATGTGGCTCTTTACAGATACATTGATACAAAGGGCTTCATCCTAAGTGCAAAGAAGTTGCTGACACCTACCATCCCATACACCAAAGACCATGAGGAATGCATGGAAGAGGACTTGATTAGAAACATTTTGGAGGATGAGGAGGTGGATAAGAGAGTTGATAAGTTTAATGAACTAATGGATCTAGAGAGACAAGTAAAGAGATAAGGCATTACTTTTGGGGGGTTCTTCCCAGACATGCCATATTTGAAGAGGCTAGATGCCATGATAGAGTCCCATACTCTCCTTTGCAACCAATTAGAAGATGCACTTGTAGTGCCAGAGAAGGGCCACAAGGGTAGCTCATGATCAGAATATGATGATGATGGTGATGAAGAAAACTCAATGCCCAGTTCCCCTCCAATCAACCAAGCATTTGATGAAGAGCAAGCAGCTAAGGGTGAAGATATAATTGACCTAACAAAGGTCCCTGAGAAAGAAGTTACAAATAAACCCCCACCTAAAAAACAAAAGGTTGAAACATGGGAACCTTCTTAGAAAAAAGAAAAGAAGAGAGATAGAATTGGTGTCCTCATAACTAGAAACAAGCCATATGATCATCAACTGAGAAAATGAATAAGGGCAGGAGAGAAACTGTAGAAAGATGAACAAGAGGAAATAGAGCTACCTCTTAGGACATGTACAGATGAGAGGCTAATATATCAGGACCAATTCCTTAAGGATGACAGTTTTATCAAAACTAAGGAATTCAAGGACTTCCTCATCTAGAACAAGCAACAACAAGTGGGTGCACAATTGCATTTGGAAGGTGGTGACTTAGTGACCTAAGAGGCTCTACAAAGATTATAGGATTATGATCCTAAATCAGATCAGATAACAATAGGCAATTGGTCAAGGCCAATGGCATGTTACTAGTGGAAGGTTGGGATTTGGCCTCTGCCTTTATCATTGATCAAATAATAAAAAAACTTGATTTGAAATTGTCATCAGAAACATAGGTTGGGGACATGATTAGAGGGTTTGGATACAACCCCAAGTCCCAGGCACTAGCAATGTGGAGCTTGGCTCCAAAAGATAAAAATCCATCCCTATTGAACATTCAAGAGAAGATGGAGGGAAATAAGATAATCTAGTGAGTCCAAAACACAAGAGACCTGGAGATCTCCCAAATGCATACACATTTTTCCCAACTAAATGAGGCCAAGGCAGTATAGATTTCTGAGAAACTGAAGAAGCTCACTAGTGAAATGAGTGATATTGCTAAGGATAGGGAGCTAGGTCTCATTAAAATCAAAGCACAATAAAAGCTCATAGCAGAGCTTACTCAAAAACTAATTGAGATGCCAGAAGCCACCCTTGGTGAGCCAAAAGAGGTATAGGATATGGAGATCCAAACAGAGGAAACAAGGGATATATCAACAGAAACAAAGAAAGAGATCAGGGAGCACAACAATGTAATATTGGGTGCATTAACATCAATTTTGCAACATATGATAGACACCATAAAAGATAAAATTGATGTGGTATATGGAGCCTATGGAAAATGTCCAGGCCTGCAAATAGAGGTGAATAAAATTTTGAATCCTTATTATGCAACATGGTCTGGCAGGACAACACCTTTTGAAAGATTGGCATCTGTGCAACCACTGAGGTCAGACCTACCAAAGATAGTTACCCGGGCTGGGATAGAGATAGATAAAATTGGAGCCACCTTGTCATTCTTTAAGGGAAAGGAAAATCAAATAGAGGTAAATTTGAACATGTTTGGGCTAAGCTACAACAGATTTGTGCCTCCCATCAGATCAGAGGACAATCAGATCAAGCCATTAGGGATATGGGGCTCAGAGTTTGATGATGTGATACCCAATAAAGAGATTTATGTATCTGATCAAGGAGATCTAGACATGGAGAGATTTAATAAGATTCTGGATGAGGCAATTAAAGATGAGACAGACTGTAATAAATTCATCACAAATGTCAAGAGCATAACCGATGCCAGGTGGGAAATACAAAAGGCCCAGTTGGAAAGTATATAGAGCTTTGAGTGGCCAATGTAGGAAGATGTTACTGCATAGGACATCTTGAGGAATCCCAAGAAGAAAAATCATGTTACAGTTGACGTGGACATCATGGATGAAGAATAGGACAAATGGCACCTGTTCTTTGAGCACAAGGTTAGCAATCTTGAAGACTAGTTTAAGTTATCCTGAATTGGTAGTCACTAGATCTCATTACAAATATTAGATGCTATCCTGAACATATATAGACAAAGGTACCGGCATCCACAAGAAGAGAAGAAGCAAATCAGATCTTATTCTTCAGTTTTGTCCTTCCACCGCTTGGAGTTTTCCTATCTTTTATCTCTTCTATATTTTACGGTTAGGTATTTTAAACCATCTGAAGCTTGTTGCATCCTTATCTTAAGGATTCCAAGATAGTTTAGGCCTATATATAGAGCTCTTGTATCATTTTCTAAGGGATTTGGAAATTAATGAAATAGAGTTACAAGGAAGACTACTAAATTTTTCTGAGCCTTTGTATTATTTGTCTATCTGAATGTATTTGAAGCTTTAAGACATTAATACAAATATTGTGCACTCTCTTTTCTACATCTTCGTTGTCTCTTTTCATTTATTTTAAAGTTCTTTTATGTTTATGTGCAAGGAACTTAGACATACTAATCACAAGGTGGTTGTGCAGTCATTTGTGAGCTCCTTCAAGGAAGGATTAATTATTCCAAGTGACCCCAAAGATCTTAGCATTAGTTTAAGGATCTGATGATAAAGTAGTAGAAAGAGGATAATCTATAAGGCATTTTATCTTTGTTTCAAGTATTTTATTGATCACCTTACTATGGAGTTATACCAAATATTGACTCATAGCACAAGGATTAGGCACTGGTTTATAGTTGGCTAAGTAATTGTTCATTATCCAACCAATATTTTAATTTATCCAATCATTCGTATTCCAAATATACATTACTTTCAAGTAATTGTGTTTAAGGAATACAATTCAGTTTTTTGATTCCTTTAAGAGAGAATCAAATAGGTTATCCCTCCTGAGGTTGATAAGAACTGAAAAAGGAAGACGAATTAGAATCCTTATTGCATTACTATTTGTTGTTGTCAAAATACTAGTTTGGATCATTAAACTCTGTATAAGGATATTCATATTCATTTGCATAGTAATCTACTTATTGATCCATTAAAAGGCATATCAGCAAGTAAGTAAGAAGATAATCCACTAATTCAAATATACCACCAATCAATAATCATCCATAGGTAATACCTTCTTGAGTCAGTGGATCTCAAAAAAGGAGGAGGTAATAGTTTCCCCAGATTTTATCTAATACCCTCATCAATAAGCCTTTCTCTTGCATAAAATAGGAGTTTTCATCCAAGTATACAAGTATAATGTCACATTAAAGTTGTTCTGCAAGAAAAAGTGCTAACAAAATGGCAACTCTGCTGGAGATTTTGTGTAAGACTTGAAAAGAAGCCTATAAGGAATCTCTAGTGTTTAGAATTCAAAACAAGTTAAAATTGAGTTTTTCCAAGTTTTAAGGTCATTGTAGTAGTAATTAGTATTTCCCAAGTTTGGGTGGCGACTCTAAAAGTTAAATCTTTGTGATCAGTGGAAAATTGAAGTATAGATTTTCAAATATGAATAGTAGGTCAAGAATGAGAAACAATCCATAAGTTGAGTTGGATAGTGGGATCCCAACTACTTTGAAAACTAGGATGTCTTGGAGACAAAAGAAAAACCAAACAAGCATTGATCAATGATTCTTCTCCAAGAAGTGAAGAGAATAGCACTAGAAGGAAAAAAAATAATCAGTCTAGTCAAGAGGAGAGCACCTCAGAGTATATAGAAGCCTCAAGCCTTGGACTAGACACCTATGAAATCACTACCACTTCTAGTGAAAGAGAAGGAACATATACAATTATCTCATATTTTGAAGTTCCTTCTGATGAGCTTGTAGAGGAAGAAATAATCCTCATAGAACAACTAGCCCTTATTCAGCAGATGAAAAGAGAAAAAGAACATAAAAGGAAAAAAACATGAGCAGAAAGATGTTGAAAAGTATAGGAGAAGAACCTTGAGACATCAAGCTGAAAATAATACTGAGAGGTCTCGCAGAGACCAGGAGATTCCCAGCACCCACCAAAATTTAGGTCCTCAAAACTTCAGAGATAAAGGAAAAAGAAACGTTATAGAAACACAAGTTGAGGAGCCTAAAACTCAAAAGAACCTGACTGAGAAAATGTCTAAACTAGACATTGACCTTGAAAATATTAGAAAAGAAAAAGAAACTATGGCTAAGATGTTGGAGAAAGCTAAAGAAGAAGCTACTACTATTGAGATGAAAATAAAAATTGATTTCTTGCAGTCAACTACTATCTCCTTTGCTGAAACAGAAAATACTACAACATCAAAGAACAAGGCTTCTTCTTTCAAAGACCATTCTTGGCTCCTAAAGACAATGAAAAATTTCAAAGGAGACCTATTCCTGCAGAAAGGTATAATCAATTTTCTTTCTTTGGAATTCCAGGTTATCCTAATGCAATACCAAAAGATATGGGAGAAAAACTTCCAAAATTTTTAGGAAATAATGTTGTAACCTGTGAAGAACATTTAAGAAAATTCTTTGATGTAATAGATGATTTAAATATCAATCATGAAGATGCTCTTATGAAATTATTTGTACAATCTCTAGTACAAGATGCTAGGGAATGGTTTAGGAGTTTATCTCATGGTTTTGTAGGAACAATGGATGAACTGATTGATCTATTCAAAGATCAATATGGTGACAAGACTAGGGTGGTCCCACAATAGTGTGTCCCACTTTTTTGAACATCCTGATTTTTGCTAAAATTGCACATTTTTAAGAAAATATGATGATTTAAGCCTTGAGAGGTCCCATTTGAAGGAGTAAACTCAAAATGGCTATATAAAATCCTCTTGGATCAAAACCCCTTTGGTATAATCGCTCTGATCCTCACTCACACCTATAATCAAGTCTCCTTTGAACCCATCAAAATGCTGACAAAAAATCGCTTTGACATTAACTTTTTGTGGTATCAAATAAATTCATTTGAAAAACCCAAATACAGGATGATAGTACTCCAAGAAATCTTTCCAATGATTATGAGTTATATATATATATATATATATATATATTGAATTTATTGAGACTTTTCTTTTTAAGTTTTACTAAACATAGGTTGTCTAACCATTTAGCAACTTCTTTGTTCGACACTTCTGGAAAAATAGTAAATTAGGGAAAAAAGATTATGAAAAATATCTAGGAAATAGGTATTTATGTTACCTTTCTATCAAAAAAATAATAAATAAATTTCGATATATAAAGATAGAGTTAGAGCGATCCAAGTGAACCTATGTCCAAATTATAATTAATGTCACTTCATAACTCAATAAAATATTAAATATTCAACCAAATTGAATGAAACCAAATGGATTCCTTAGATATTTGTGTTACAAACCTAAATTCAAAATAATTACATTCTTATCAGTTTTATAAAAATAGTTATGTTGATCAAAGTGAGTGTCACTCCTGAGAAATCCTGATTTTTTACAAAAATAATTTTTGAAGGAGAAGGAAAAATAGATACAAATAAATTTCAATTTTTTTAAAAATATATATATATGTATAAACTAGAAAAAAAATTCTAAAAGTCACTAGTTTACACCATCTTCAAATTCTTAATGGTTTTACGACAATAGATGTCCGAAAGAAAAGTTTTTTTTTCAGAATGTTCATTTTAGTGTCAAAGTTGGCCAAAAAGTGGGACACAGTTTTGTGAGATCACCCACTAATGAAGGATTTCTACTAAATGAATTTGACAATATAAGGAAGAACTCAAATGAAGAAGTTACTGAGTTCAACAAAAGATTCCAGTGAGCTATGCATAAGATGTTTCAAAAAATAAAGTTGGATCAAAAGGTATGTCTTGCTACCTATCTTAATCTTGCTACCTATCTTAATGCTTTTGATTCAAAAATGGGCTATGCACTGAGAGATAAAAATCCTATAAATTTAATAGAAGCCTATAAAAAATCTATCAATATAGAAATGAATAGAAGGATATCAGGGAAATTGGGTAAAAGAGAAGATCCACGTTTCAGTAGGAGTGGTCAAAAGGAACCTGAATACAAAGAGTATAGGGCTCTACAAAATACAAAACCATCCTACAATAATAATTACAATCCACAAAATAGGATGCAAAACTACCCCTATGGTACCCAATTTAAGCATGGTAAGCCTATTTATCCACCAAGAAAAGACAAAACTAAGAATAGGACTCCTAATCCTTTACATAAAAATGCTATTCACATGTGCAATGATGACTTCTTGTGTGAATCCTGTAAGGCACCACACAATCTGTACTTTTGAATTATTTCCTTAGATTTAAAATAAAATGAAGAGAAAGAAAACAATGAAGATGATTCATGTGATTATAGTATGAATAATGCATATTCTTGTCATGATATGGATTCTGATGAAGAAATTGAAAATCATGACATATATGGCTCGCAAGGAAGAATAGAAGTTCATCAGCAGCAAGTCTTGTCAGATAGTGAAGAAGAATGGGTTGACCACATAAGGTGTTATGCCCAAAATAGTTAGGAACCCTCAGTAGTGAGAAAATCCTCTTATGAGGAAAAATCCAGAATCACTGCTGACTTAGTGAGTAAAGCAAGAAACAACTATCACCTAAGAAATAGAGTGGTGGATAATGTTGGTAGTCAACCATCAGGCATCTTCATAAAAGAAAACAAAATATGTACCTAAAAAGGATGGACCTAGGGAAAATGTAAATAGACCTAAGGTCAAGATAGTAAACAAAGCTAATGAACAAAAAGATGTACATGTAGAGAAGGCTAACGAGCTAGAAGCAAGCTCTTCTTCCCATAAAATGGAAAATAAGAAATCTAGGAGGGAAGCACCTGCTGTAAATATTCAGATAGAAGAGAATAATATCACTGTAGAAAAATCTAAAACTTCTTATGTAAAATATAATCCAATGGATATGGAACAATGCTCATCTCAGATTACTATAAAGGTCCCATTCCTAGAGATGATGAGAATAAAAGAACACAAAGATAAAGTTGTGTCAGTATTAAATAATGTATCACCAGTAAAACCTCAGAAAATAGAGCATATTGAAAAAAGACTCAACAACAAGAGAAAAGAACTTGAAGGGATGATTTCTGAGATCGCTCAGATTTACTTAAACACTAATACTTATACAGGGGTTGTGGACCCCTTTTTCTTAACATTGGTTATAAATGGAAAGATGCTAAAAAACCGTATGATAGACTCAAGAGCATCAAATATAGTAATGCGTGCAGAAATTATGAGATCCATGGGTTTACAAGTAGATACTCCTCATGGGAGGTGTCAAGAAATGGACTCAAGAGAAATCCATGTTGTTGGAACTATTTAAGCCCTGCCTTATAAATTAGCCATGTGTCCAGATACAGTGTTAACCATGAGTGTACTAGTGGTTGATACACCACCACGTTATGGCATGTTATCTAGAAAATGGAGTGTTTCAATGGGTGGCAGTATTCAGTGTGACTTATCTTATGCCACTTTCAATATAGATGGAAATAATATAAAAGTGTCTAGAGAGGGAATAACATCTCATATGATAGAACTTCGTGACGATACAAATATTAATTACTGTGTTGATATTGACATGGAAAATTTCAGAATCAAAAGGAGTGATCACTAGTGTGAAAATGTTGATCCTTTGGTGAAGGAATTATCTATACAGAGTGATGGTGTGTGGAAAATGTATTTTGATGGATCCTGTTCAAAAGAAGGATTAGGAGCTGGAGTCCTACTTATAACTCCATCAAGTACCACATTCAATTATTCTTTTCTACTATCTTTTCAGTGTACAAATAATACAACGAAATATGAAGCTTTGTTTCTAGGGCTAGAAATTGCTACTAAACATGGTATAAAATGTTTAAAAGTCTATGGTGACTTAGAGTTAGTAGTAGCCTAGGTAAGGTCCAAATATGTTGTAAAGAATGACAGATTAAAAATGTATAGACATGCTATTTGGGACCAAATAGAATTCTTTGATGCCTTTAATATAAATTGGATAGAAAGGTCTAGAAACATTATGGCAGATTTCTTGTCCAATGTGGCTTTGAAAAATGATGATATGACCTTAAATGGGGTGTCAATTATTAAAGTTAAAAGAAGACCAATTGTCCCAGACAACATTTACAACTGGAAAGTATTTGAGGATGACCAAGATATCCTTAGATTTCTTTAGTGCCTTGATCATTATGAAGACCAGCATATAGATTGCAATAATCTTCTTGAGGTCATTGATGGTAAGGATTGTGTACTGGGGGATGAGGTTGTCCAACTCAGTTCTAACCAGATTCCTTAGGGATTGGTAGAACTTGAGGCATTTTTTACTGATCAGAATGAACACACAGTAAGGGTAAGCAATGCCAAAATTGAGGATCTAGAGGAGATAAATTTGGGGTCACAGACCACTCCTCAAATAGTTTACATTGGAAAAGGATTGGACTCTCATGTCAGAACCAACTTGATAAGATTACTGAGAAAAAATGAGAATGATTTTGCTTGGTCCTATGAAGATCTTAAAGCTTATAGAGAGGATCTTTTCCAAAATGAAATCCCACTCAAAATAGAAATGAAACCATTCAGACAAAAGGAGAGACCTATTAATCCTCTGTTAGCTCCTAAGATGCAATAGGAGTTGATGAAGTTAAAAGATGCTGGAATTATTCAGCCTATCAAACATTCAACTTGGGTCTTAAACCTAGTACTAGTAAGAAAGAAGAATGGTGATATAAGATTGTGTGTAGATTTCATAAATCTGAATATTGCTTCCTTAAAGGATAACTATTCTCTACCAAACATGGAAGCAATGTTGCACAAGGTAACTGGTTGTGAATTTTTATCAATGATGGATGGATTCTCAAGCTACAACCAGGTACTTGTGAAAGAATTAAAGCAATTGAAGACTGATTCACCCCTCCCCTCTCAGTTACTCCATCTATATTTCCAACAATTGGTATCAGAGCTTTCGGTGCTTGCAGGAGGGATTTCAAGGATCTAAGCTAAAGATCAGGATGTCTTACAAGAGGGAAATTCCAAGGCTTAACAGAAATAACTTTTCAGCATGGCAAAGTCTCATGAGACTCCATTTGGCTTCCATTGGAGATACAGGATTGACACATCTTGATGCAGAATATGTGACACCTACTGGTACACTAACTATTGCTGATATTGCTGCAAAGAAGACTCATAACACCAT
>MU227778.1:62917-79151 GCA_018584345.1 Thuja plicata | reverse complement strand
TGGAAACCCAATTTGGGAAAACCACCAATGCAACTAGTTACTGATTTTCACTCTTCTGAAGTGAGCCCTGTTAGGAGCCAACCCTGTTAAAGGTTACAAAACACACTATTAGGTGTGACCCTGTTAAAGAATTTAATCACCCTGCTAGGAGTGGCCTTGTGAGAGGTCTTTAGAGCAATTTAACTGAATTGTCACCTTGTTAGAGGATTTATGAAATGGTTGTTAGATCAACTCTGCTAAGAGATTTCGGTATCACTGCTACAATGGCTAGAAAGTAACAATGAAGTGACCTGAAATAAATGCAACTTATCTTGCTGATACAGATTTCTGTTCTACTCCTATAGATCCTTACTGATCAAATATATCTTTGCAGCACCTCAAAGATATCTCTAATCCTTCATCAGAATTCGCACATTCCTTCTGCTTCTTCACATTTCCACACTTCACACTTTTTGAATTCGCAACTTGATCAATCATATATACCCTTCAGGTTATCAAGTCGGCCCAATTAAATATATCTTATGACAAAGGAGAACTTGGATCTAGTACAAGTAAATAATACATAGATACATGATCAGACAATCACAAGTATAGAGAAACGACCATTTTATGCTGATATTGTATATTTCTTGAAGAATGCCAAATGTCCTAATGCTATGACAGATAACCAAAAGAGAAGTCTCAGATTGCAGGCTCAGAGATACACCTTAGTATAAGGAGATTTATATTGGAAAGATAGAAATGGTGTATTATTACTATGTCTAGATCAAAGCCAATATGAGAAGATGTTAATAGAAATGCATGCTGGGGTATGTGGAGGTCATTTTTCTGCTAAGACTACTGTCCATAAAATTCTAAGGGTTGGATATTTTTGGCCCAGCTTATTTAAAGACACCCATGCATTTGTCAGAAGATGTGATCCATGTCAAAGGTTCACAAATAAGCTAAAAATTTTAGGAGCCCTATTACTAAACCCTGTGAATGTTGAAGCTCCTTTTTCTATGTGGGGAATTGATTTTATAGGTGAATTTTCAAAAAAATCCAGTGGTGGAAACAGTTGGATACTGGTAGCCACAAATTATTTTACAAAATGGATTGAAGCTATACCCGCAAAAAAGGAAACAAGTAAGGTGGTTACTGAATTTTTAATGGAAAATATTTTAACCAGATTTGGTGTGCCTACAAAGTTAGTAATGGATAATGTCATGTGTTTTAGATCAGATGAGATAAAAGATTTTTGTGATAAATATGGAATAGTGATGTCATATTCATCTCCATATCATCCTAAATAAAATGGACAAGCTGAGTCTAGTAAAAAAAGTATATTAAAGATCTTAAAGAAGACTCTTGAAAATAACAAGAGAGCATGGCATACAAAACTGAAATTGGCACTATAGGCTGACAGGGTAACAGTCAAGAAAGCAATAGGAAAATCACCATTTGAACTTGTATATGGTATGAAATCAAGAATGCCTATTAATAATTTTTTACCAGTATACCAGTTTATACAAGAGGAACAATTAGAAGTTTCTGACAATATGCAAGACAGAATGATGCAATTGGCAGAGTTGGATGAAATTAGAAAGGATAGCCAAAATGAGAACATAAACTTACAACAAAAAATGAAATATATTTTTGACAAAAGGGCTAGCAATAGAAAATTCCAACCAAATGACCTTGTTCTTAAGTGGAATGTGAGAGCAGAGGATAAAGGGAAGCACAAGAAGTTTGAATCATTATGGCTTGGACCCTTTAATATTTCTCAGAAATTTGGTAATGATTCTTATCTTCTGAAGAATATGGATGGAGAATATTTTGAGTTGCCTGTGCGTGGGCAATTTCTGAAACCCCTTTTTAATTGAAAATCAAATTTTCATGCACAAGAAAGTATGTATCATGTAAAAAGGTGTGTTTTCTTTCAGTTGTGTGTTTCTTTTGTGTAGTAGATTAGTTAGCGTCGCCTTCATTTTTTGAAGAGGTCTGTAACCAGAGATTTTGTGGTTCTTGTCATAAACTTGTGTTTAACATCCTCAGATAGAACCATTGTTGGTTGTATTTCTTGTTTGTAGTCTGCCCTATGAAATTTTGAAGTTCCCAGTCATTCCTATGCTAAAAGGGTTAAAAATCATGGCTACAATTGCTTATATATCTCTGCAAATAAATGTTTTTATCCCTATACCTAGTCAAAATACCAAAAAACCCTAAGCCCTAAGGTCATTTCTATTCAAAAATGTAAAAGGCCCTAATTTCTCAGTCGAATTTCTATTTTCATGTTACCTTTTTCATAACTTAATTCTGAGATATCTGCATGTGCTAAATATGTTGTCGCTTGGTCTTGTGAAGAAAAATGAATATTCTATTCAATCTAGAGACTTAGCAAAATGCACTGGTTGCGTTGTCTCTTAATAAAAAGAATATGCTTCAAAATATCTGGATACTTGGCACAGACCGTTCATCTCAAATTTGATCTAACGGTGGTCGGGTTATCTTTTAATAAACCCTACAGTTTAAAAGTTATCTAGTGACATAGAGTTTTAACAGTCGCCAAGTCTCTGAATGAACTTGGTTTAAAAGTCAGTTTGAATAACAGTGGTGTCGCCTAGTCACAAAAAGGATCATGAGTTAAGTTGATAATCAAGAGACTTAGCGACAACCAAGGGATAAAATCTAGATCCAACGGTAGTCCCGTGGTCGTGGTAAGAAGTTTAAAAGTCAAACAAAATCTGGCGATCATGAGACAAAAGGAAAAATAAGACACGTGTTCATCAGCTGCGAAGTCTCATGAAAGATTAGGGTTTTTTGTGAGAATTAAGAGACTTGGCGACAACTGTCAGATGCAAAGGAAAAGAAGATCAATGACAGTTGCGTTGTCTCCTGATGGAAATCATAAGAGTATAATTATCAAGCGATAATGAGACAAAAGGTGTTTGTCGCGAGGTCTCTAGATCAACCATGAGTTAGAAGATTAGTTCAGCAATAAGGAGATATAACAGTCGCCAAGTCTCTAGATATAATCTAAGGTTGAAGAATAGTTAGAAGAAAGGCTTAGTTGCAATGTCTCCATAAGAAGATGATTTAAGTAAAAACATTGAGCGACATGGAGACAACCGTTGATCTGAAGATTGATCCAATGGAAGTCGCTAGGTCTCAGTGATAAATCATAGTTAGAAGGAATATCAAGTGACAAAGAGATTACACAGTCGCTAGGTTGCCAGAAGTAAAACCAGAGTTAAAAGGATGACTTTTCTTCAACGCCATGGTGTACTGTAGCTAACCAATAGGATTTCAAAGATTTTGACAGATGGAAAAGTAGCCGAATTATGATTAATGATAGCCAATCAGATTTGAGTTTGATCTCTTTTCAAAATTTATAAGGTTTTAATAAGAAAAAGCACTCATTAATAATTGATTACATTTCAGTTTGAAATGCCATGGCTAGAACTAGAATTGATGTCACAGTATGTAAACTAATGGTGGAAGTGATTTAATTGTAAGTTTACCAATTTTGAAGAGATGGCTACATTGATTTCTCAGTTACAAGTAAGAATATCCATTGTCATTTCATTTTTACCATCTTCCAAGTTTTCAGAGCTATAGAGTTTTATAAGAGTTCAGCATTTTCTGAGAAGAGTAGCATTCTCTAGCAGTGTGTATTGAGAAAAGTGATTTACTGGTTCAGAATTCAGAGAGAATTGTGATTGGCAATGTTTTCAGTGCTCATAATTGCAGATTATAGAGTAATTGATAGCTTGTGGTGAGGGTTTGGAGGAGATTTGTTTTAATATCAGTAACATATATTGGAACAAAACAAGATGATTCAGGTAGTGAGTGTAGCTTCTACCAGTGGGAGAAGTGATGATGCAGATGATGATATGAAAGAGAAACACAATTACTCAAAAGAATTCATTTCCTTACTGCCAGGATCAACCCATAATAGAAAGGTAAGTGCTGATACCATCACTGATAATTTGAGTTTTATTAGGGATGCTAAAACCCCAGGATCCTCTGGTTATTCCTTGTTCAATTATTTTTACAACAATAGTGATGAAGTTGTACCCATATCAAACCCATGGACCTGTGGTTTGGCCAAGTTGATTGTCCCAAACATATTTGTAGATGCTGATTTCATCCTAGAAATGGCCAGTACGTATGATACCCTAACAAAAACAATAAAAATGGATGATGGAAAAGCCCTAGTTACCCTATACAGGAACTTCTTCATGAAATCCTTCAATGTATACCATATCATGCCTACTGAGATCAACCTGAAGAGTTTAGAGAATAGATATACGAGGAAGAGTGGCATTGCCTCCAATTTGATTTAGGAACACCATGTTCCAAGGAGAATGAAGAATTATATAGCACTTATCCCAGGGACTACCCCAGACTATTACAAAGACTTGAACTTCTATATGAAGTATATATCATATGCACTATGCAGAGTGATAGGAAAGGATGGAGGACCAGAGAGAATCACATCAGACATCCTAATGATGGTCCTAGACATGTAGAGCCCTCACACCAACACCAACTATGATTATATCTAGTATATCATAGATCAAATGCACCAGGGGTTTGTGGATGTACAAAACAATAAGGACAACCCTAGATTCATGCATTACTATGTTTTAATGCATTTGATCCTATATTACAATTTCCCCATCTTGAACTGCTAGTGTCTAGGGGCTCAAAGGTTTCAACAAAACCATCCCAACCCAATTTAATTCTGGCTGAGACTGTGGAACTACACCTCTAGGGAACAAGATTTTTGTTCCTTCGAAAATTGGATAGTGTATCCAATTCTTCAGTGCCTAGGTGTCAACAAGACTAGGCTGCCAATCAAAGTAATACAACTACTCAGACCATACCAGTATCTTGACAAATGGATAGGAGATCACAACTGGGGTGATTTTTATTATGAAAAGAACTTTAAATTGATTAGGGTGTACGGTTGTACCCACCCTCTCCATGTTTTTCCATTTCATGTGCCACCAAGAATTGCAGTAATGGAATTCATAAGGCATCTAATTTTAACTAATAAAGAACATCTTTCTCCTCATAGGAAGGGTACATTTACCCCAAGGTAGTTCAATATTTACAACTTTATAGTTGGGAAGAAAGCATTAGACCCAGTAAATAACTGGATGAGTCGTTATAGGATGAATGTGGGTCTTTACAGATACATTAATATAGAGGTCTTCATCCTAAGTGCAAAGACGTTTCAAACACCTACCATCCCATATACCATAGACCATGAGGAATGTAGGGAAGAGGAATTGATTAGAAACATTTTGGAGGATGAGGAGGTGGATAAGAGAGCTGATAAGTTCAATGAACTAATGTATCTAGAGAGACAAGTAAAGAGAAAAGGCATTACTTTTGGGGGTTTCTTCCTAGACATGCCATATTTGAAGAGGCCAGATGCCATGATAGAGTCCCATACTCTCCTTTGAAACCAATTAGAAGATGCACTTGTAGTGCTAGAGAAGGGCCACAAGGGGAACTCATGATCAGAATATGATGACAATAGTGATGAAGAAAACTCAATGCCCAATTCCCCTCCAATCAACCAAGCAAGCAGCTGAGGATGACTATGTAATTGACCTAACAGAGGTCCCTCAGAAAGAAGTTACAAATGAACCCCCACCTAAAAAACAAAAGGTTGAAATAGGGGAACCTTCTCAAAAGAAAGAAAAGAAGAGAGATAGAATTGGTGCCCTCATAACTGGAAATAGGCCATATGATCATGAGCTGGAAAAAAAATAAGGGTAGGAAAGAAACTTCAAAAATATGAACAAGAGGAAATATAGCTACCTCTTAGGAATTATATAGATGAGAGGCTAATATATCAAGATCAATTCCTTAAGGATGATAGTTTTATCAAAACTAAGGAATTCAAGGACTTCCTCATCTGGACCAAGAAACAACAAGTGGGTGCACAATTGTAGTTGGCAGGTGGTGACCTAGTGACCCAAGAGGCTTTACAAATATTGCAGGATTATGATCCTGAATTAGATCAGATAACACCTGAGAAGGCAAGGCAATTGGTTAAGGCCAGTGGCATGTTACTAGTGGAAGGTTGGGATCTGGCCTCTGCCTTTATCTTTGATCAAATAAGAAAACAACCTGATGTGAAATTGTCATTAGAAACATAGCTTGGGGACATGATTAGAGGGTTTGGATACAACCTCATGTCCCAGGCACTAGCAATGTGGAGCTTGGCTCCAAAAGATCAAAATCCAGCCCTATTGAATATTCAAGAGAAGATGGGGGGCAATAAGATAATCTGGTCAGTCCAAAACACAGGAGACTTGGAGATATCCCAAGTGCTTACACATTTTTCCCAAAAAAATGAGGCCAAGGTAGTATAGATGTCTGAGAAAATAAAGAAACTCACTAGTGAAACTAGTGATATCTCTAAGGATAGGGACCTAGGTCTCATTAAAATCAAAGCACAATAAAAGCTCATAGAAGAGCTTACTCAACAACTACTTGACATGCCAAAATCTGCCCCTGGTGAGCCAAAAGAGGTACAAGATATGGAGATCCAAACAGAGGAAATATGGGAGATAGAAGGAGAAACAGAGCAAGAGATCAGGGAGCACAACAATGTAATATTGGGTGCATTAACATCAATATTGTAGCATAGGATAGACACCATAAAAGATAAAATTGATGTGGTATATGGATCCTATGGAAAATTTCTAGGCCTACAAATAGAGGTGAATGATTGCGTATCAATTTTGAATCCTTATTATGCAAGATGGTCTGGCAGGACAACACTTTTTGAAAGATTGGCATTTGTGCAACCACTGAGGTCAGACCTAACAGAGATAGTTACCCTGGTTGGAACAGAGATAGAGAAAATTGGATCCACCTTGTCATTCTTTAAGGGAAAGGAAAATCAAATAGAGGCAATGCTGAACATGTTTGGGCTAAGCTACAATAGATTTGTGCCTCCCATCAGATCAGAGGACAATCAGATCAAGCCATTAGGGCTATGGGGCTCAGAGTTTGATAGTGTGCTACCCAATAAAGAGATTTATTTATTTGATCAAAGAGAGCTGGACATGGAGAGATTTAATAAGATTTTGGATGAGGCAATTAAAGCAGAGACAGGCTGTAATAAATTCATCACAGATGTCAAGAGCATAACCGATGCTAGGTGGGAAAGACAGAAGGCCCAGTTAGAAAGTATACAGAGGTTTGAGTGGAGAAAGGAGGAAGATGTTACTGCATGGGACATCTTGACGAAACCCAAGAAGAAAAATCCTATTAAAGTTGACCTGGAAATCATGGATGAAGAATAGGAGGACACATGGCACCTATTCTTTGAGCACATGAAGGTTAGAAATCTTGAAGACTAGTGTAAGTTATCCTGAATTGGCGGTCACTAGATCTCATTACAAATATCAAATGTTATCTTGAACATATACAGACAAAGGTGCTGGCATCCACAAGAAGACAAGAAGAAAATTAGATCTTATTCTTCAGTTTTGTCCTTCCACCGCTTGGAGTTTTCCTGTCTTTTGTCTCTTCTAGATTGTAGGGTTAGGTGTTTTAAACCATTTGAAGCTTATTGCATCCTTATCTTAAGGATTCCAAGATGGTTTAGGCCTATCTATAGAGCTCTTGTATCATTTTGTAAGGGTGTTGGAAATTAATGAAGTAGAGTTACAAGGCAGACTACTAAATTTGTCTGAGCCTTTATACTATTTGTTTATCTGAATGTATTCGAAGCTTTAAGGCATTAATACAAATATTGTGCAATCTCTTTTATGCATCTTGGTTGTCTCTTTTCATTTACGTTAAAGATCTTGTATTCTTATTTGTAAGGGACTTAGACATATTGATCACAAGGTGGTTGTGCAGTCATTTGTTGGCTCCTTCAAGGAAGGATTAATTATTTCAAGTGACCCGAGAGAGCTTAGCATTAGTTTAAGGATCTGATGATAAAGTAGTAGAAAAAGGATAATATATAAGGCATTTTATCTTTGTTGCATGTATTTTATTGATCACCTTACTATAGATTTATACCAGATATTGCCTCATAGCCCACAGATTAGGCACTGGTTTATAGCTAGCTAAGTAATTGTTCATTATCCAACCAATATTTTAATTTATCCAATCATTCACATTTCAAATATACATTACATTCAAGTAATTGTGTTTAAGGAATACAATTTAGTTTTTTGATTCCTTTAAGAGAGAATCAAATAGGTTATCCCTCCTAAGGTTGATAAGAACTGAAAAAGAAAGAAGGATGAGAATCCTTATTGCATTACTAGTTGTTGTTGTCAAAATACTAGTTTGGATCATTAAACTCTGTATCCAGATATTCATATTCATTTGCATAGTCATCTACTTATTGATCCATTAAAAGGAATATCAGCAAGTAAGTAAGAAGATAATCCACTTTAAAGATACTGTCAGTCAGTAATCATCCATAGGTAATACCTTCCTGAGTTAGTGGATCTCAAAAAAGGAGCAGATAATAGTTTCCCCAGATGTTATCTAATACCCTCATCAATTAGCCTTTCTATTGCATAAAATAGGAGTTTTCATTCAAGTATACTATCACATTAAAGTTGTTCTACAAGAAAAAGTGCTAACAGAACTCTCTAAATTCTTTAATTTAAAAAAGAGTTCAATCATGTTTCAAATCAAAAGTTACAATCTTTAGAAATTGAGTCACAATATTGAACATGTAAGAGGAAGTTTTTTGCCTTTCGTAGAGTCAATGGTTGTCTTCCACGGAGTCAAGATCACCTTGTTCTTGTTATTTGTCCAGAGGCAGTTATGGAAGATGTTGAATATTGGTCTGCTTTGAAATGCAAGTTTCTTGGGAGCCAAATTTCTTTGTTAGCTCTTGAAGCCTAGATCCGTCGGTCATTGAAAGTGGAAGGTGATATGGAAATTATGTTGGCGGGGAATAACTATTTCTTGGTGGTGTTCTCTTGCATGTAGGACCATGATTGAGTCTTTGAGGGTGGCCCATATTTTTACAATCACGTGGGGTTGTTTTTAAAACCTTGATATATAGGGTTCAATTCTGGAGAGGATCTTCCATCGAGGGTTCCTGTGTAGGTTCGCCTATCGAGAATTCCTCTAGAGTTTTGGAGAGAAGACATCCTACACCAGATAGGTTCTTTACTTGGGAAGCTGACTACTATCACACATTAATAGCTCAACAAAAAGGTTATTTTTGATGCCCACATTTATGTTGAAATTTATTTGAATAACCCATTTCTAGACTCTTTGGAAATTTTCCTTGGCTCTTCTTCATGGGTACAATAGTTAGATTATGAATCCTTACCTTTTCATTGTCAAATATTCCATGAGTATGGGCACTTGCAGCGTATGTTCCCTTAGGCTTATAAGGGACATGGTGGGGGTTCTGGTGGATCTTCTTCTTCCTAAAACCTAAAGATGGATAATGCAGGTAAGGAGAAGCTCAGATTGATAATGCAAGAAAAGGGAAAGTTCATACTGATAATTTAGGAAAAGGGAAAGCTCAGATGGTTACTGCAAATAAGGGGAAAGCCCAGGAAAATGTTGTAGGTCCTTAAAAGGATGGCTTTATTTTTTCTCAAAAATGAGCTAAGGGGATATGACAGAAGAGACCCTCTTTAGATCGGCAATCAGATGCAGGTTTTAATCGATTTGAAATGTTGGATAATATGGCCTTAGAGGAAGGTGTTCGTCCAGATGTTTTATCTAGTGTAGAAGGCATAGATGGGGGGATTCCTATCTAGTATTTTTATATTTTGAACCAATATTAAGATGTTTAGCAGACGATTGAGACCCCTATTGGCCCTGAGTTTGGTGCCCTTGTGGTTTCCCCTGTACCACAAGACAATGATATTATCTTGGAAAATTTGGTTAAATATGTGTTTGCATCTGGGAAGAGAAAGGGGTATCCTCTTTCCTTAGGCTTGATGCAAAGACCATTTAAGAAAGTATCTTTTGTTACTCCTTCAAGAAGTGGCCGCAAAAGGGATTAGGAGAAAATTCAGCTTACAGGGAATTTAGTGGTAGAGTCGGGGGTTGTCAAGCTCATGGATGCACACTTTCCCCACTCTACTCAATGATTATTCTCTCATGGAATGTTAGGGGATTGAATAGAATTTCCAAAAAAAATTCTATTCATGAGCTGGTGGATGGTCACTCTCTGGACATCCTTTGTATTCAGGAGACTAAGCTTTCAATGGAATCCATGTTCCGATGTGCCTCCAACATTTGGTATATTGGTCAATGCCAATGTATTGGATCTCAAGGGAGTTATAGTGGCTTGGGTATCTCTTGGGACCCTGGGAAAATCACCCCTCTTTGGTGGATGTCTTTTCACTTGGCTCTTTCTATGGTTTCCTCTAGTCTAGAAACAAGTGAGATGATTTTGGTCACTAATGTGTATGCTCATGTTGATCTCCCTAGAAAGATAAGGCTTTGTGTGCATATGAGGTATGTTATAAGTTTTCATCCTTTCTTTCCTTGGATTTTAGCTAGGGATTTTATTTCAGTTTTAAGTTTGGAGGAGAAAATAGGTGGACTAGCTCATTTAGGGCCTTCTTCTGAGCTTCCTCGTGAAAATATGTATCTTTTACATCTTTCTAATGTCAAGCTATTGAATGGGCTCTTTACGTGGAATAATAGAATGGTTGGGGATGATTCCATCTTAAAATGCTTGGATAGATTTTTTATTTCCTGCTTTTGGAATAGTGGTAATCTATCTCTCTCTCATCTGAGATTCTAGATTGGAGGGGTTCTGATAAGTAGCCTATCAATCTCTCAGCTAGTTGCATTTAGATATTCCCAAGAATCCTCCTTTTAAGTTCCAGTTGATGTGGCTTTAAGACTCTTCTCTTCATGATTTAATGGTCCATTGGTGGAGAGATGGTGGTCCATCTTATGACACTGCTATGTTCTCCTTTTCTAAAAAACTATAGTATGTCAAAAGGAAGCTAAAGAATTGGAACAAGACTTTCTTTGATAATCTTCACATTTTGAAGAAGAGGGATCAAGAACATTTGGCAGTCATTACACGATAGATTCAAGATCTGGGTTTTTTGAAATTCCTTGGCATAGAGAAATCCTAGGCTTCTATAGATTTAGAAGATTGGGATCTTTGAGAGGAAATTTATTGAAAGAAGAAGGCTTGGGTTGATTGGATTGAGGAAGGAGATAAGAAAACATAATATTTTCATAAGTCTATGCAAGCCTGCCAAAATGGGAATTAAATTTCATCTCTAGTTAATTTAGGTTGTCTGTAGTTGAATTCTTTGCAAGTTGTGTCCAGGGAAGCTAGTCAGTTCTATTCTTCTCTTTTTCAGATGATTTTCCTCCTATTGGCATTAATGAGAATACTATCGTGTCTTGTATTCCCTCTCTTATGACCAGTGTGATGAATGACTCTCCTATGAGGTTGATTTCTATGTCTGAATTGGAGGAAATTGTCTTTAGCATGCATAAGGGCAAGGTCTTGGGCCTGATGGTTTCTTCTAAGTTGAATTTTTCCAGGAATTTTGGGATATTATTAATCAGGACCTATTAGTTGTGCTTCAAGAATTCTATTCTAGGAAACAGATGCTTAGAGATTTGAATGTTACATTCCTTGTTCTTATTCCAAAAAAGGAAGGGGCTAATCAACTATATTTCTTTTGGTCTACTGCTCTATCTAATGTGGTCTATAAAGTTATTACTAAGTTAATTGCAGAAAGGCTTAATGTTTGGCTTCCCGTAGTTATCCACATGAGCAAGGGGGTTTTGTAGCTAGAAATTTTTTTTTGGATGGGGTGGTTATTGCCTCTAAGGTCATCCACTCTATGTATGCTTCTAAATAGAACTCTATGTCCATCAAGATGGATATGGCTAAGGCTTATGATAGAGTTAAGTGGGGATTTTTGTGGAAAACTCTTCTTGCATTTGGATTCAGTTTAAAGTGGGTGAGTTGGACTCTGAGATGTATTACTTCTTCCTCCTTCTTTGTTCTTCTCAATGGAGATCCTTCTAAGTTATTCGGTGCCTCTATAGGTCTTTGCTAGGGAGATCCTCTCTCTCCTCATCTATTTATTATTATGATGGAGGGCCTTGGAATATTTATTAAATCTCAAGTTTTCCAAAATTTGATACATGGCCGACGATGGCGAAATGGTTTTCCTAGTATTTTTCATCTCCAATTTATTGATGATACTACACTCGCAAGTAGAGCTTAGATTCAGGAAGCTCAAGCCTTTAGGCTCACTTTGGATACTTATTTGGCTGCCTTAGGTCAGAAAATCAATAACCATAAATCATCTATTTATTTCTTTAATACTCCTGGGCTTATTCAGAAGAGGATTGCTAATATCCTAAGATTCTAGATTGAATCTCTCCCTCTGACTTACCTGGGCATTCCTATTTTTGTGGGAAGACAACTCAGGATCTTTTAGAAAAACCTGATTGATAAGATGTGTCAAAAGGTTAATCATTGGACTCATAGATAGCTCTCTATGGCTGGTTGAGTGACTCTCTTGCAATCATGATTCAAGATATTCATATCTATAGAAGCATGGTTCAGGAATCCCCTGTGTATTTTCTTAAGGAGTTTGATGCCCTGTCACGACACTGTCACGACATTTTCTTTGGAGTGGTAATTTATGTAATTCCAAATGGAGCCTAATCAATTAGAATATTGTTTGTAGGCCCAAGAAGGAGGAAGGCATGGGCCTTCGATAATCTATCTTGAGTGGCCAACCTCTTTCTTCCAATCTCTATTGACGATGGTGTTTTATACAAACGCAACTATGGGCCGTATCCTTTTGCATAAGTATTTACCAAGAGTTGATCCTTAAAATGTCTTTGGGTTTCCTGTGGAGGGAAGAGGTTCTATGGTGTGGAATACCCTTAAGACAGGTGCAAACTTAGTGAAGAGAATCCTTTTTTGGATTTTTCATAGAGGCTATTTTCTAGAGTGACTCTTTGAATGACAAACCTCCTCTTTTGGCTTCTCATCTGTACTTTCAATTTATTTGTGACTCTTTCCTTTCTATTGGTTGGGATAAGGTGGCTCACTATAAGGAGGTCTTTAATCTAGACCTTACTATTGGTTATAGATGGGATAATTCTTCTAACTAGCTGTCGTAGGATTCAACAATGGATCAGATGGAGCTTTCACATATTTTGGCTTCTAGGGAGTGTAGCTCTTTGTAGGAACCTAATGTTTTGGCTTGGGGAGGTGCTTCTTCTGGTAAGTATTCTATTTCTATAGGTTACCTCAACTTTACTAGATAGTTGTTTGGCAATGTGGAGATACATTGGTGGAAGCAAGTTTGGAATTCATTCTCTTGGCCTAAGTAGTAATTATTCCTCTGGTTGGTGGTTCACAATTGTTTTCTTACCTGGGATAATCTCTGCAAGCAAGGATTCCATGGCCCCTCAATTTGTGTTCTATGTAGTAATGGTGAGGAGTCTATCTCTCAGCTCTTCTTTCAGTGCTCCTTTGTCAAGCAGATTTGACACTTCTGGTGGAGTGCGTGGGGCTTCCCTTGCTGGTATGTTTCTTCTCTGTCTAATTTTTGGGATCGATTAAGGCACTCCCATTCTAGGTCCTATTTTCTTCATTTTTCTTGGGCTATTGGCCCTTCCTTTATTCTTTGGCATGTCTAGCTAGAAAGAAATCAGAGGATCTTTTAGGATGTTAGGTTTGGGGTCATGCACCCATGGGGGAAAATTGTTCATTCTTTTCATAAAATAGTTCTAGCAAAATATGATTTGAATGGAGGTATGGACCCTAGAGATGCGGGTATTTTCATTCGCCTCTCTTTTCCTCTACATGGCAGTGTTCCTTTGTTTACTACCCATCACTATAGAACTAGAACTAGACATTATTCACAATGATTTAATCATGAGGGGCATTGGACTCCTCTGCATGAATTTATTAAAATCAACATCGATGAATCTTCTCAGGGAAATCCTGGTCCTGCAGGCATAGGGGGAGTTGGGCATAGAAATTATGGGGAAGTTCAATTTCTTTTTTCTATTCATAAAGTTTATCATACCAATAATCTCATGGAGGCCCTTTCCATCTTGGTTGCAGTAGAACATTATTGTGTGTGTGGTTGGCACGGGATCATTTGTGAGGTTGATTCATAGGTGATTGTGAATTTATTGAATAGATAAGAGCTACCAGATGTGTGTTGTAAATTGGCTTTGTTTATTAAGAATATCCTTCAGTTATGCAGGTCTCTTGAATCTATCATTTTTACGTATATCCATCATGAGTGGAATGGTGTTGTTGACTGCTTGGCTAAATGGGCTTTCGATCATATGCATGATTGGAATATTTTTGATCAAAGGCATCTTCCCCTTGATTTATCTCATGAGTTGGATCAACTTGTTGATCAGGATAAGGCTCACTAGAGCTCTTTGTTACTTTTTTGTACTATTTTCTTTGACTTTTAATAAATTTGTACTCCTCTTTTAGTAAGAATATCTACAACATATAAGACAACTACAAGGAAAAAGTTATTTTAGATAAAGTTGTTTTTTAATTAAATTGTATTTAAGCTTTTTGAATCAATGTTAACTCAAAAAGCTTGAACATAATTGAATCCTATGAACTTTGATCCTTAAGATTCTTTTAAAATGTTTGAACATAATTCAATCCAAAAAGAACTTTATATATAGAATAGATAGAAGAAATCTTTCAAATTAAAAATATTTTCGTTCAATACTAAAATTTTTTTTGGTATGAGTCTCATAGATCACTTGAGATAAAACAATTTGTAACATATAGGGTATGTGCAAGAAGATGATGGGCCAAAAAGTGGCGATGTGAAAAAAATCCACTTTTCACTCGTCCAAAGCGCATGAAAATGTTTGTTAACTTTTTAGTAGGCTTGGGTGTCAGTACACTTGGGAAAACCTGACACCAAAGCACAAGCCTAATTAGGTACCTGATTGTTTCAAGTACCTAATTTTTTGGGTACTTGATTTTTTTGGGTAACTGATATTTTTGGGTACCTAATTTTTTCGGGTACCCAAAACCTGTGGCATAAATCAAAACCCGAGAGTCATTTTCCTTATTTCTCTCATTGCTTGTGGATTGAAAAATGGCTAGGTTTATCCCATACATGATATTTTCAGGTACCAGATTTTTCCAAAAACAAATTTGACTCCATGGTATATACGATAAGTGAATTCTTGATATATTTTGACGTATTTCTTTCATTTTGATGTTAAATGAAGTTTTTTAGTTTAAATAGGGTTTTGTATTGATTTTTTTGATAATATATGAAATCGATTTGAAATTTATATTTATTTTTTATTTAATCAAGCATGACTAACAACAATGAAGAAAATAACCCTCCCTCCCCAAATAATGATCCCCAAAATAATCCAAAACTGCTTCAAAACCATCGATCTTTAGAGGATTTGATACAAAACAATTTGAACACTATACGGGGCTTCCAAAAAAAATATAAGAATATACGTAAATTAGGTCCCATGCTTGCCACCCTAAATACTATTATTCAAAATATTGACACACTTACATGGCAACGTAATGCTGCTCTTAATTGGCGTGATGATATGCATGCCGAATTTGATGATGGGCTTGACCATGATGGGATTGCGGCCCTTAATATAACTAAAGACAATATATCCTCCCTTTTTGTGAATCCTAAAACCGGATTAAAATTTGACCCCAAAAATCCCAAATTATCAATTAAATGGTGCACAAATGATGCAATGCGTAGACACTTTTGAAATCACTGGTGGCTGGTTTTTGATAAACCACCCCACAATAATTTGGAACTCCCTGTTAGAATTGATGAATATCAATCTACCCAAGAACACCTGCATGCAAAGCTGTTACAAAAAAGAAGAAGCAGACAGAAGAGAGAAGGATCCAGAAAGCTATGGCGGCCGATAGGCCAGAGACTGAAAAAGCATGTTGCAAGAAATAATCTTCTATTAACAACAATAATGAAATTACAATCTCGATACTGAAAAGTAAAGCGGTGAATCCTTATAAATGATATCGAAGCCCTAAAAGGGAAACTCTCAGAAATAGAAAGTTCCTAAGTCTAACTTAAGCACAAAAGAGTAATTACTAAATTACTCTAACAACCCCCCTTAAGTGTAACTTAGGGAGAAGCAAAACTACTAAACTACTGCAGAAAGCAGGAAAGAAGGGTCCCGGCAACTAGGCCTGATCAGGTACCCAAAACATAAAGCAAAAGATGTCCCAGAGAAA
>MU227778.1:22464-41627 GCA_018584345.1 Thuja plicata | reverse complement strand
CATACATTTTGATTCTTGAGGATATTGGCATTCTTTCCCTTGTCTTCATTGAATCTCTCGTTGTATGGTTTATTGGCAAGGTCATGAGTTTATAGCTCTAGCTGAGAGCAATTTTTATAAATCTTGCAACTCCATGCATAGAGAGCTATGGATCGATTTGTGAGGGCTCATTCTTGAGTTTCCTTGCATGTAAGGATTCATAGAAGTGCACCTTTTTGTGTGTACAATACCTGTTCCAACTAATGTAGTTGGAAAGACAAGTGATGTTGCAAATAAATATGAATCTCATGAAGTTGATGTTGCAACACATTCAGTAAAGAGGAAATTGGATCTAAGTGGGATTTCAACTTACAAGAAGAAGAGAAAGGTTATGGATATTCCTAAGGAAGAAATTGAAGATGAATTTAGAAATTAGGATGTTGAGGTCATACAAGGACCTAATTGATGTTACCAAAGTGATTCCTAGTGAATTAATGAGAGTATCAGAGATACTATAGTTGAAAGCTAAAAGGGACAAACTTAGTGCCAAAAAAAAACAAGAACATCAAGTACTTCGGTTAGCTAGAGACATTCTTGCAGATGTTGTATCTAAATTTTAATATGATCCAAATGCTACACCGATTGAGAAGATGGATACTTTGATCAATTCTATCAATGAGCAAGTTACTAGTTTGGAGGAAGCTTCCATGAATAGAGAAAAGATGGATTATGAAAATAAGAGGAATGATAAGTTAATGGAGACTATTACATCAGATAAAGGGAAAAATATAGTTCATGTGAACTAGGTGAAGGAAACTTTGACAGAGGTTGGAAAATTACTTGCTAAAGTTTATAATTTTTCATTATTTACCCAAAATTTGGAGCTAAAGAGAAATGAGCTCAACATGAGCTTAATTATTTAATTGCTAGTTTTGATCCCATTTCACATTCAGCTACCACTTATGGATCACAAGTTAAAGGTGTAAATCACAAGATAAGAGGGTCGCTACTTTACTAGAGTTACAGACTTATTTAATTCCTACAGTTGATGTAATGAAAAAAAACATTAAAGATTCAAAAGTAACACTTGGGTTACCAGACATGAGTACACTTGAATCTATGAATAAGTTAGCTTCTATATTACATGGACATAGTCATTCCATAGAGAACTTGTAGAAGTCATGGGAGAGTTCTTTGGAGACATCCAAAGCCAATTTTAGAGATGTTTTTCATTCTTGAAGTTCATTTATGTACATTTTTCATTACTATCAATGGGGAGTGATCAGTGCATTGAAAATAAAATTAAGGGGGAGTAGAGTATAGCAGTGCAAACCTTGATGGCTATAGTTGAGTTTGTGTTCTATGCATCTATGTGTCTATGCATAATGTATATGTTTTTCATGAATCGGTGAGAGGATCATTTTTGAGGAGATAATTATTTTCACTATGTCTTGCCATCAATGCCAAAGGAGGAGATTATTGGCACTATGATGGATTTTGGAGTTGAGATGCATTGTTTGATGCTTAAGAGTTTGTCACTAATGGAAACTCTTAGATTTCATGAACAGATTACAGATACTGACCAACTGGATGGATATGTAAAGAAAAATAAGCGAAGTGTTTTGATCGGTTAACAAGAACACAATAACATAAATTATTTTGAGTGGAAATCAAGATAGAAAGCACATTGTTGGTGCAATCATTGTTAGAGCATTATTTTGGTTATTCAAGTTTAGTTTACCAACCGCAACAGTTAACTCAATGTTTTGAGTGAGTTGGTATTTTGGTGATGTGTGTATTTTGAACCAGTTGAGTTATCAATTAGTTCATGATGATAAGATGATCGAGGCGATTGATTATTTGTTGGTGTTTCGTAATAAAATTTTGTATTACATTTTGGGCTGACATGTTAGGTATGATTGTCATTGATTTTCATGAGTTTGGTCAATGTTTTGGGCTGACTTGTGAAATGTTTTTCAAGTTTAACTAACTTAAGATTAACATTATAAAGGAAAGATAAATCATGTGATTTAGGTAAAAAGATCATGTTATTGGTGGTTGCGATTAGAGAAAGAGGTAGAATATTGTGTTTGGGTTTAGTGATTGGATAGGATTTGATAGGAAAGAATTTGTTAGGATTAACAAAATAGAAATAACAATTACACGCAGAACTATAACCAATATCTGAGAATAATAAACCAAAACAAAAGAGAACACAAGACACAAATATTTAACATGGTTCAACCAATTCTTGGGCTACGTCTACCAAATAGAAAATTCCACTCTTATTATTATCTAGTGATTACAATCTGATCGCAATGCATAAAAAATTTCTTATAGCTCAATACCGTTGTAAAACTTACAACATAATGCAAAACACTAACCCTAAGCCAATTTATATGATCTTTATGCCGCTTTAGGGTTAGAACAAGTTGGCCCAGAAATTAGCCAAAAAATAAGCCTCAGGGGCTCCGCTCCTGAAACCCTGCTTGGGGTGATGCCCCAAAACCCACGCATTGAAAAAAATTAAAACACTTTCCTGGATAGTACTTTCTTGATCAGTCACCACAATATAATAATCTCCCACTTGGGGACTGATTAGACTCCACATAAACCAAAAATTCTCCCACTTGGAGACTGATCATGTAGCTAAACCGCTACCCTGTGAAGCTCCCATTGGATCCAACCTTCGTGGACTCTACTATTCTATTAGTCAATTCAATCTAGAAGACCAACCAAAGCTGAACAAGAATTCAGCTTCTCCCTCATCACAACCTTTGTAAACATATCTATTGGATTATCATCTATATGTATCTTTTCTAGCTTTAACTGAGCATCATCCAAAACTAACTGAATGAAGTGATACTGCAACTGTATGTGCTTTATCTTTGAGTGCAAAGCAGAATTATTTGCAAGATGAATGCTACTCTAACTGTCTGAATACAAATAGTTATCCGCATGTGGATGTCCCAATTCTTCCATGAAGAATTGAAGCCATATCATCTCCTTGGCTGCCTCTATAGTAGGAACATACTCTGCCTTGGTAGTGGATAAAGCATTTGCCTTTTGTAATTGAGAAATCCAATTCTTTACTGCCCCACCAATAGTAAATACATAACTTGTAGTACTCCACCTAGTATCAATATCTCTTTCCAAATCTGAGTCAACATAGCCTTGAACAGTAGTAGTAGAGCCCCCAAAGTGTAAACACTTATTGAATGTACATCTCAAATATTTGAGAATCTATTTGACTGCATTCCAATGCTCAATCCTAGGGTGACTCATATACCTACTAACGACTCCCACTACATGTGCAATATCTGGCCTAGTACATACCATAGCATACATTAAGCTCCCTATAGCTAAAGCATAAGGTATCTTCAAAATTTTAGCCTCCTCTTCTGGTGTCTTTGGACACATCTCCTTAGTCAATTTCAAATGACCAGGAAACATCCTTCATGGAGAATCTCTGCAACACTTTTTCAACATAATCAACCTGAGATAGATTTAATTTTCTGTTCCTCCTATCTTTGCAAATTTTCATGCCAAGGATGTGTTTTGTTTCCCCCAAATCCTTCATAGAAAAATATTTTTCTAACTATTGTTTCAACCCCTTAATATGATCCATGTTAGACCTAGCTACAAGAATATCATCAACATATAAACATAGAATAATGTAGTTGTCATCATTCAATCTCTTGAAATAAACACAATGGTCAAAATTACATCGAGTGTATCCATTCTCATTCATAAAAGTATCAAATTTAATATACCATTGTTGAGGTGCTTTCTTCAAGCCATATAAAATTTTCTACAATCTACACACTAAACTCTCCGTACCCTGACCTCAAATCCCTGTGGTTGTACCATATATATTTCCTCATCAAATCACCATGAAGAAAAGATGTTTTATCATCAAGCTGTTCTAAATGCAAATCTTCAGTAGCCACAATACTTAAAAGAGTACGAATAAAAGTCATTTTAACAATTGGAGAAAATATCTTATCAAAATCAATACCATGTTTTTGTGCAAATCCTTTTATGACTAATCGGGCTTTAAATCTTTTCTTACCTCCATCTTCTTCTTTCAGCCAGTAAACCCATTTAATCTACAAAGCCCGTTTACCTACAAGTAACTTACATAAATCCCAAGTCTGATTTTTCAGCAAGGAGTCCATTTCATTTGTCATTGTAGACTCCCACTAAATATTTATATCCACTTGCATAGCTTCATTATAACATTCAAGTTCACCAACATGAGTTAATAAAATAGAATACAAAGAAGGTGAAAATCTATCTGGAGGTTTACTTAGCCTTGTTGATCATCTAACATTCACTGGGGTGTGTGGTATTTGTTGTTTTTGTTGTTGCAAAGAATAAGTAATTACTGGAACATTATCTTTTAGAGTATCATCCAACTCTACATAATCAGTGTCTTTCTTCTCATGCTGTCACAACAGATCTTTGTACAACACTTTCTCATTGAATATGACATCCCTGCTTCTTACAATTTTATGATTTTCAAAATCGAAAAGCCTATAGCCAAATTCATTAATGCCATATCCAAAAAATACACATTTCTTTGATTTTTCTTCCAGATTGGTTCTATTTTCAAAATCTATTTGTGCAAATGCTTCACAACCGAAGGTTCTGAGAAAGAATAACTCACCTTCTTACCAGTCCATGCTTCCTCTAGAATACCACAACCCAAAGGAGTAGAGGGACCTCTATTAATTAAATAAACAATAGTATTTGTAGCCTCTACCCACATGTTTAAGGGGAGCCCAACATGCAATCTTATAGTCCTTGAACACTCCATTATTGTCCTATTCATGCGTTCAACCACTTCATTTTCTTGTGGAGTCCTTGGAACCATTTTCTGCCTATGAATACCATTAGAGGAACAATAATCTTCAAATTATTTTCTGCAATACTCACCACCATTATCAGATCTGATACATTTTAATCTTTTATCAGTCTCATTTTCAACCAAGCTTTTCCATTTTTTGAAAGTTTCAAATACATCAGATTTCTGCCTAAGGAAATAAATCCAGACTTTCCTAGTTGCATCATCAATGAAAGTAACATAATAAAGAGACACACCAAGGGAAGATACATGATTTGGCCCCCATACATCTGTATGCACAAGCTCTAATTTATCATCTTTCTTTTGCTTCCCACCCTTCAAGAAACTAACTCTCTTTTGTTTCCCTTACACACAACTTTCATAGAAATCAAAATTTACACATTTTAGACCTGGTAAAACTTTCTTTCAGTGAATTAATTTCATACCTTTCTCACTCATGTTCCCAATTTTTTTGTGCCATGGTGTTGTTTTGGTATCCACAACAATTGTTTCATTTTCTACCTTCTCAACTGCAGCAACTGTTCCTGAACATTCACTTTTCTCTATAACAATTAAAGTAGAAGGAACAAAATTACCTGTACAAAGATAAAGGTGCCTACTTTCACATCTTTTTCTACTACTAAGGAACCTTTTAAAACCTTCCAATTTTTATCATTAAAAGTAACCGTGCAACCCTCATCACCTAGTTGCACTGCTGAAATTAAATTTCTACTTAGCCTTGGAACATGTCTTACCTATTGTAGTAGCCAATGATTCCCATTATGCAACTTTATCTTAGTTCTTCCCTTCCCAACAATTTGATAGTGTTCATTATCTCCCAAATAAACTTGCCTAAAATCACCTTGGACATAATCAATAAAATAACTCCTATGGGGTGTAGCATGACAAAAATCCCCTGAATCTAGAACCCATGAATCATCAACATTCTCAAGGGAAAGAATCAAAACAACATCTTCAAATTTATTACTTACTACATTTTCCTCCTTATTGTCTTCTTGTTTGTCTCCTTCTTCATTCTTCTGAGACCAGAAATCTTTCTTCTTATGACTTGGTTTTCCACAGTACCAGTAGTCACTAGGTCCTCTTGATTGAGACCTCTTTCCTTTTGACTTTCCTCATGATTTCCCATGATTTCCAGAGTTGTTTCCTCTATCTCTTATTCTACCTCTACTTTCTGCATTCAAAACACTACATGATGTAGATCCACCTGAGCTTTTTATACGAATTTCCTCACTCAGAATAACACCAACAACATCATCAAATTTTAGGGTGTTCGAATTAGAAATAGAGTTACTAACAACCATTATCAAGCTACTCCAGCTTTTTGACAAAGAACACAGAATCAAAAGAGCCCTAATTTCTTCATCAAAATTTATACTCAGAAGATAATTGAATAGCAACTGTATTAAACTCATTTAAATGATCAGTCAGTGACCCACCTTCTACCATCTTCATATTAAATAAACACTTCATAAGAAATACCTTATTTGAAGTGGAAGGATTTTCATACAACTTTTCTAGGGTTTCCATCAACTCTTTAGTTGTCTTTGCTTTTGTAATATTAAACGCCACCGATTGTGCTAGGCATAAGCAAATGCTACCCAATGTCTTTCTATCCAGAATATCCAAATCCTCCTGAGACATAGTTGCATCTTTCTTGGCTACTCCTCCCAATGGTCTGCATAAATCCTTCTGATAGAGATAGTCCTCTATCTATATTTTCCATAACTGAAAGTTCTATCCATTAAACTTCTCAACCTTCAGCCTACCCGTGTCTGCCATTACTCCCACTCAACCGTGAGACTCCCACTAAACTGTGAGATCTTCCTGTAGAGGATAAATGAAGACAACCTCACTATGATACCACTTGTTAGGATTAAAAATGATAGAAATAAAAATAACATGCAAAACTATAACCAATATTAAATAATAATAAACCAAAATAGAAGAGAACACAAAACACAAAGATTTAACGTGGCTCACCCAATCCCTGGGCTATGTCCACCAAACAGAAAAGTCCACTCTTATTATTATCCAATGATTAAAATTTGATCGCAATGTGCAAAAAATTCCTTACAACCCAATACCACCACAAAACATACAACATAATACAAAACCCTAACACTAAGCTAATTTATACGATCTTTATGCCACTTTAGGGTTAGAACAAGTCAGCCCAGAAATTGTCCAAAAAATAAGCCTCAAAAAATATGCCCTCGGGTCGATGCCCTAAAACCCACGCATTGCAGAAAGGTTAAACACTTTCCTGGATAGTACTTTCTTGATTAGTCACCATAATATAAAAAAAGTGCCATTCCTAGATCAGTCATTTGAGTTCATTGCTCAAGGATAACTCTAATAGGGTAGGATGTTAAATCCCTTAACAAGGTGGAATTTAACAGGTCTCATTGTATAAATCCTTTAATAATGTGATTTCTGAGAATGATTTCTAAATCCTCTAGCGAGGTATATCCTAATAGTTATGATTTTAATTCTAACAAGGTACTAGTCACTCTTAACCAGGGGAGCCCCTAACAGGGTATTGTAAGCTCCTAACAACTCAACTCTTTTTATTGCAGTGAAGATATTTGTGGGTGTCATCCCCACCATGGTTTTCTCCCTCTTACAAGGGTTTTCATGATAAAAATAGTGGTGTTATTTATTATACTTTGTGGAAACTTGAATTGTTTTACTTATATTGTATAGTTACACTTGCATGTTTGGTTGTATGGAAGTTGTTTAAAAGCATAATCAGATTCTTCATTGAATTGGTTCATTACCTATTTGTACTAATTCATCATGTTCTCTTAGTGCCTCTATATAATAACAATCATTATCAAATCCTAGTTCCCTTAAAGAATATTAACAACTTGGGAGATATCCTTAAGGAAAATATGGAGTTCTATAGAAGGAAACTTGCAGAGGCTAAAGATATGATTGAGAAACTCAAGGATCAGTTGAAGATCTCTAAGGCTAAGAGACAAGAGTTGGTTGAACAATTGAATGAGAGTCAAGATCTCATCGAATACCTATCTGAGTAGAGTGAATCTGATAAATCTAAGGTAGAGGTTGTGGTCTTGGAGAATGAGTAGCTAGCTAAGGACAACAAGAACATACATAAGGTGTTGTACAAGCTGAAGTAAGAAGAGAAGAACATGAAAAGGGGGTTGGAAAAATTCTCAATGAGAATGGGTCAAGAGATAGAAGAAAGAAAAGTTGCAGATGAAGCCAAGAAGGTTGCAGAAGATGCTCTCATAGCTAAAGATGACACCTTAAAAGCCAAGATGGAGGAACTATTCAGATCTAAAAAAGAATTTGTTGTTTTGCATGAACACCTACATGATACAAATGAATAAAATGCTAATTCCATAAGAGAATATGAGAATCTTAGGAAAGATAATAAAAAGATGAAAGGAGATCTTAAGGTAGCTAATGATCTATTGTACAAGTTCAATAAGAATTTTGTTAAATTTGATGAACAACTCTCAAGCCAAAGGTGAAATGGTGAGAAATAGGGATTATTGTTTTATAAATTTGAAGTCGGTAAGCCATCAACTACAAAGGAGATCCATGAAAAAGGAGATGCAACACCTAAGGTGAACAAATATAAAGTTGGTAAGAGGAATTACAAACCGGGATGTTTCAATTGTCACAAGGAAGGTCATACTGCTAATTTATGTAGGTTTAGACTTATTAGAACTAATAGACCTAATGCACCTATTCCTATATTTGGAAATTTTAATGGAAGATTTGAAGGTTAAAATGCTAGATCTAATGTCTTTCATGGTAATTATTATCATTGAAACAAGTATGGTCATAAGGCTAATGAGTGCAGGGATAGAATCAACAATTAAAGGCCCTATAACTCCAATCAGTAGAGACCTAATCAACAACACAAGTGATTAAATGTTGCATGTTCTATTTGTCACAATTATGGACACACAACACTGAGTTGTAGGATGAGAACTAGTAGAGGCAATGTTGGACCATGGAAACAAATAGGTATGGTGTGTTACTATTGTAACAAGATTGGACATCCTTCTAGACCTTGTATAGCTAAGAAGAAAAACACTGGAGGTCAACTGGTGAATAAGACATTTAACTATAAAGGCAAGAACATTATAGATTTTGAAGGAATTAGAAAATAGATGAAGGAAACATGTGTTAAGAAAGGTGAGCTCAAATCTTCTAAATTGACAAAGAGATCCACAACTTCAGTTAATGGGGGGAATTCATCATCAGACTAAGTCAAAGTTATTTTCTTAGGGGGAGAAAATCAAGTAAGATCTATAACATATCCCCTAAGTTGTGTGTGCGATAAGACTTATCAACATATTTAGATGCCTATTGATATTATGAAAGAGTCTAATGAATAATCTTGTATTACATCTGACTCTATGCAACCACATAATGTTTTTTTATGGCATAGTGACCTTTTTATTTTCTAACTATTGCAACTGATTAAAGGCATTATTTTACCATTGCATTTATTACTTGGAAATTAAATATTAAAAGGGAAAAATAAAATTTCATTTTTTACAATTCATTATACGAGATAAGAAAAGAACTTGCGAGTGATTCTAAGACAATTTGAAGTGATTGTGGATTGATAGTTGTGATCTTGTGCTTGAATTAAAGTCGTGTTTGAAGAACCCTTATAAAAAAAAAGTGGTATTTCTCTATGTTGCAAAGGTTCTATACTATATTTTGTCAAGAAAAATATTATTGGCATTATGGATACTCCTGTATTGGTTAAGATTACAGAGGAACTGAGGTCATTATTTAAGTTGCATCCATTGAAGGTGATAAAGAATGATCATTCTATTACTTTTTCTTTGATACCCCATGGTGTGTTTTTGACTAAGGATATAAGATTATTTGTCCATTTTAATATTGAGGATCTTGGTTCAAATGTTATCTTCAATGTATATACGAAACTGTGTAATGACTTTGATTGAAGGATGAACACAAGCATTTGGAAAACAAGGGTTTTACTTATATAGTCGACCTACCCAATGATTTCAAACCCGAATGGATCATATATGTCCTAAGTCATGTTCATGATCAGTTCTTCTAGGTTGATAGGCCACATAAGATTACCAAGGAGATTATCTACGCGGTGACAACTTTCTGCGCAACTGGTGATGTACCTATTATAAGAACAATTCCTATTGATGAGGTCACTCATCTAACAAATTAGAAACAAGATCAACATGCTATGAAAATTAATGACATTGTAGATATAAAGGTCAAGTTTGCATCTATGGTGATTAGTTACAAAGTATATCAATGGAGCCGATTGAATAGTATTCTCAGTGGTGATATTCATGTTTCTTATTGAATGCTCAAGGAGAATGCACAGTATGACCTATGTGAGGTCATGAGAAGTTATTTCTTTGTGAACATGGAGAGAATCAAGAAGGAAAAGAAACAAACTATCTATTATGGTTCATTTCTAGTATGTATATTCTTCTACTTACAAAATCATTTCCCTGGTATCAGTGAGATTCAATGGTCAACAAATAGACTTGTAGTAGTACAGATTAAGGAATGTATAAGTATGTTAGGAAACAACTTTAATATTACAATGTGGGGTTATTTCAAATATTCACATAATAGAATGTATGAGAAATAGAGAGAGAATGTGAACCATAATAGTAGAGAAGTAAAAAGAAGATATATGTTTTGTTGTGAATATTGATACATGTATGATGTAGGAAATACAACCAAGAACTTCTTGGGCTCTACCGATGGGTAATGAGGTAGATGGTTATATTATATCACTCCGTGCTGATGAGTTATTATCTAAGCCAATTGATGTTAATACTCCCAGGTTTTGTACCTATGAAGAAACTTGTCTGAAAATTTGTGCACAACTAAAGGCACCTACAATAGAGAGAAGTGTGAGGAAACAAGTTGATGATTTAGCCAAGAAGAGTGGTATTAAAAAGGAAATGATGGATAAGATCAAGAAGAAGTTTGTGACTAAGAAGGCTAGGACCTAAGTTGCTTCTGTAGAAGTATCATAGGTATAGGTTGTATCTTCTACAATCGATAAGGCAATAGGAAGATAAACTAGGAGTTCCACAGTGTAAAAGGAGGCTCCTTCCCTTATTTCTTAAATGCATCCTAAGAGAAAAATCACATCAAATCTTGAACCTACAGTAGTTAAGGAAAAGGAAAAGGAAAAAGAGAAGACACAAGTGACTAAACATAAAACTTACAAGAGACACAAGGTAATAACACATGGTTAAAAAGAGTCAAAAGGAAAGAGTAAAAAGAACGGTACAACTGAGGAAGAAGAACCTCAAACAAATTTTTTCAAAGACCCAGCCGAATTGAGGGGTAGTGCTAAAAGATCAAATATTGTTGACATGACAACTGAGAAATCAATTAAGCCTAAGGATAGGAGAAATTTTACTATTGGTAGCATAGATGAGAACAAAAGGGAATATGGAAGTGTGGGAGATTCTAATCTGTGCTGTGAAAAATATGATGCTGAAGCTAAGAAAAATATAGAAGATGCTATCAAGTATATAGTTTGTATAAGTTTTATAGAGGACCTAGTGAACTACATAAAATGGTACCTGAATCAATTTACAAGAAGATTGATGCTATGTGGAGATGTGCTCTAAAATAAGATAGATAAATGATGAAACAACCATTGATTTTACTTAAGCCAGAATTGTCTTTTGAAGAAGTGTAGATCATAACTAAGGCTATTAGACCTAAATTAAGAAAAAGAATTTGAATAAGCAGAATTCTCATTGGTCAATCATAGGCAATTCATGATGAGACTCTTGATATCATGAAGAATAAATTGGAGAAAGAAGATCAACCAGTCAATTATACTCAAGAGAAGCGAAAAACACAAGAGGATACCATTGAAGAGATACCAGTAAATGAATTTGCCACTACTGAGGAAGTGATTAAAGGAGTTATTGGTGATATACCTTATGATACTCCACAACAAGATCCTACTATTAAATTTAAAGATGCGCAAAGAAAAGAGGAAGCACATAAGGATAAGATTGAAGAGGTAGTGATACCTATTGTAACTAATTTAGTTGGACACACAAGTGATTGGAAAGAAAGATGAAGCTCATGAAGTTGATGTTACAACACATTCAGTAAGGAGGAAATTGGATTTAAGTGGGAGTTCAAGTTACACGAAGAAGAGTAAGGCTATGTATATTCATGAGGAAGAAATTTAAGATGAATTTAGAAGTGAGGGTGTTAAAGGTCGTACAGGGACCTATTGATGTTACCAAAATGAGTCCTCGTGAATTAATGAGAATATCAGAGACACTAAATTTGGAAGATAAAAGGGACAAAATTAGAGCTGAAAAGAAACAAGCATAAGTACTTCAATTAGCTAGAGACATTCTTGCAGATCTTGTACCTAAAGTTGACTATGATCCTAATGCTACACTGATTGAGAAGATGGATACTTTGATCAAGTCTATCATAGATAAAATTTCTTGTTTGGAGGAAGTTTTCATGAATAGTGCAAAGATGGATTATGAAAAGAAGAGGAATGATAAGTTAATGGACACTATTACATCAGATAAAGGGAAAATTATAGTTCATGTGAACTAGGTGAAGGAAACTTTGAAAGAGGTTGGAAAATTACTTTCTAAAGTTTATTTTTTTCATTCTTTACCCAAGATTTGGAGCTAAAGAGAAATGAAGCTCAATGGGAGCTTAATTCTTTAATTGCTAGTTTTGATCCCATTTCACATTCAACTATAACTTATGGATCAAAATTTAAGGTCATAAATCACAAGCTAAAGACATTACAAGAAGAACAAGATAAGAGGATCACTACTTTCCTAGATTTATAGACTTATTTGATTCCTACAGTTGATGTAATGCGACAAAATGTTAAAGATTTAGAGGTAACACTTGGGTTACCAAACATGAGTACACTTGAATCTATGAAGGATTTAGATTCTATATTGGATGGACAAATCATGACATAGAGAACCTATAAAAGTCATGGGAGAGTTCTTTGGAGATAGCTAAAGGAAAATTTAGAGATGTTTTTTTACGGGCATCTATTGCTACCATCCTTGAATCAGCCTCCTTCTTAGACTGTCAATAGGTATCGGGAAAGTCCAATGCTACTTTCATGAATCAACCTTTTTGGCACTCCTTGGGATGTACCTCAATATATAGAATACTGTTAAGTCCTTCTCTGTTAAGAGACTTGATGATTCAATGATTAAACTGAAACACTATGACCTGTTCATGATGCAACTTTGAATTGCATATTTTCACATCTATTTAAGTACACTACCTCTCTAATAAATGTATCAACTCAATTATTTGTGCTCCACACTTAATTCTCTATGATGTTGTGCTCACTATTCGTCAGTGTCTGCAGAATTCCTTAGCTCTCCTTCAACTTGATTGATCAGTATTGTATGAAGATATTCTTTATTAGTTTCTCTTCAGCATCCTCTTTCTATTCACCCCCCTTAATCCCTTTTCCATGAATGTGATGATGGAAATGAATTAAGCTTGTCACTTATATAGACATGGTATTCATTGTTTCTTGATTTTTGATTCTTGGCATGACAAACAATCCAACCAATTAGATTTAAAGCATAACTCCTTATTTGTCTCACAATTATCTTCTTGCCAACTGTACAAATCATCTTTAAATCAATCACTTAACTTTGGTCGAATAAAACAATGAAAATAACTAGTTAAGTCCATCTTTAGCTCTTTCCAGCTAGATATTTTTTCATTTTCTGAACTCTCTATTATGGCAGTCAACTCTATAGTTAGTCATCGGTGGTAACTAACAATTCCGTCGGTGTGACTCTAGTTAGCTTCAGGATTTTCGTCCGTCGAGCAACATAGAATTTTTACTCATCGGGCAACTCTATTTTTATCTCGTCAGGCATCCTGTGGTTTTGCTTCATTGGGAAACACTGTCTTCTGCTCGTCAGGTATCACTATGACTTTTCTTCTTTGCCTTTACCTATGGTGTGCACTCCGTCGGTGTTGTTTGCCACTTAGTGAATACTTGACTTTTATGCATTGCTGAAAGCATGACCTTTATTCCTTTGGTTCTCTGAAGTCTTTGGCATTATGTACATGACTGCACAGATGATACCAAGTTGACATCAATGACAATACAAACCATTAACTGATTTAATGCCTTGCATTATCTTCAACTTAACATTATCAAACATTCAATTAGTTACATGTCATCAGAAATATCAAATGAGGCTAGGTTTTTGATTGTCTAATAAAAGACAAGAGCATACTCATCTATCACTTAATAAGATACTACAAGTGAACCCTTTTTTAAAGTGCCTAAGAAAAATCTAAAGAAAACACTATGTTTTTTCATATCTCCTAAGCAACTTGCAAGAACAATATGTGAGTAATTTAGTGTTTGTCTTCTTTTATCGTCATGCAACACAAAATATTAGTAGTATCAATAGATGATCTTTAGAATCAAGGTGTTGCAAAACTCGGATGAAATTAGTAACACAAAAACCCACTGGAAAATGAAAAACAATGGATACAAAGCGTAGACGACAGTTTAAGGATATGTGAAGATGACAATCTATGCAGATGATACTCTGTAAGCACAGATGAGAGTCTGTAATTATAGATGATTGTTTAGGAATACACATAGATGATAGTTTATGAAAAACTAAAAAGTTATACCTCAAAGCGGGGTTTTCGTGAAGCGCAGATGATAGAACCCAGGGGCAGGCGATAATCTATGGAGATGACAGTCAACCTGCGATAACCAAACAGTAAATAAGGGTTAACTAAAGGTGATTAAATAATAATATTTTTGAAAAATTATATCAGTATTTAACTCAGTAAAAGTGATATCCTGTCACAAACCTGAGAGCTAAAAAACTAAAATATGCCAAAAATCACTTTAAAACCAAAGGTTAGGTATCTCTAGTAGAGATGAAAGTCTCATGGAGGAGATGATGATCTACATAGATGACCATTTAGTGCAGATGAGCATTCCAAGGTAGAGACAACTTTGCGTAATAGTTTCCAGAACTATGCATAAAGTTGCAAAAAAAAAATTCAGGGACGTGGGTCCCATCGGGCATGCCAAAATGTGTATGCTAGAAACATACTTATTAGGAGCACTCTTAAACATGCAAATTTTAGAAATATAAATCATTTAACCTAAATTAACATATCAAAAGAATACTCAAAATAAAAACTTCCACCATAACCTCTGATGAGCCAAACAAGGGCACCCAGCCTTATTGATTTTCTCTTAGAGAGGGTTGTGGGTGTGCTCTCCCAACACAATATATTAATACCACTAATGACTAAGATGATGAAGTGTGAGATTAAATGCAACTAAATGCAATGAATGTTGAATAACTCAAGAACTAGTTATGGAGAACTAGTTTCAATCATTCAATGAGAGTAGATGAGAAACTAAATGCTAAAAATCTAGTATTGAATGCAAGATTAAAAGCTATGAATGCACTACAGCTACAATGATTCAATGAAAATATCTACCACACAAGATTATCATAAAAACTCTAAATGAATGCAAGAAGCTCTAAATTCAAACTAGCATGATAACTCTAAATGCAAGAATAATGGGTCATTTACTCTTGGCAAGATTCCTATTTATAGGAAATTGGAGGGCTTGGATGAGGTGGAGCACATGTGGCATCCACATAGGTGCCACATGAGGGAAACATAATCTATGCAAGAGGTTAAGTTTTCTCATGCATATGTGAGAAACTTGAGATGTGATGGGTCAATGTGTACTTGAAGTACACATGTAAGAGATCTTGTATGAGATGTGTAAGAGGCATCATAGATCTAGTCCAATGAAACACTTTTAGAAAGTGTAAGAAAGTGTCATCAAGGTTGTAAGAAACCTTGTTGGCACAAAAATAACATTATTTGAAAAGTCAAATTTTGGAAATTTTCTCACACATGTGTGAGCAAATAATTAGGACTAATGGGTGTAGGAATTCTAAAAATTAGCCTAGTTAACCTTAGTTAATTAGTGGCTAAGCCTATTTGGAGAGAGTGATGTGAGATAGGGTAGGATCTAGGTTTAGAATTAAATTAGCCCAAATTAGATTTAGACTAATTATGGTTTAGAAGAATTTAGCATGTGAAGGAATTTTAATTTATTTATTTAAAAGGGGATCTTAATGCGGGGATGTATTAAATTAAATTTAATACACTTAGGGGATAGGTATTTAAATTAAATATAAATAATTTAGAATATTGAACTTTAATTTAAATAAATAAGTGGAGGAATATAATGTGTATAATTAATTATAATATTATAAGGGACAATTTTAGGCATCTACAACACCTCCTAAAGAGAATACTCCTCCTCCAATTTTACCTTATACCACACCTTTCCAAAAATCTTAAGGTCCACCTCCCTCACCCTCTACATTAAAAGCTAATTGCAGTATATGGTATCATATCATTACTAAAAAGGCTACAATTGGTTAGGACTTAGTATTAATAAACAAGGCATTAAGGTTCTTATTGATCCTCCCACACAAATTACTAAGTGTGACCTCTAAGTTTCACTTCTCAAGATACTACTTTGTCTTCTTCTTCTCAACCAAAACCTCCTTGTGGCATTCTTTTACCAACCCCATCTGTTGTCCCATCACCTTTTGATGACCGCTTGGCTTTGGGTAAAAGAATCTTTTGGAGAATTAGGTTTGATTCACTAGTTCAATTTCCTTATATAATTTACCAAAAAATCAAAGACCTATAAATGGTGAATTTATATGTTTCTTTCATCATAGTAACAAACATTCTCTTGTTGATTGTATATAATTTAGACAATAAATATGTAAGATTTGGTTGATAGATCTCTTCTTTGTGAAACAATAGATCTTTTAAATTTCTTTGATTTAAAAAATATAACTTAGCATATCTCTTTCCTTTTATCTTTATCTCCATTATGTAAATTTGACATCTTGCATTATTGAGAAATCTTTTCTTTGCATAATATGCATTAAGGGCATCATAATAGGAAGTATTATTTGTTCCTTCACTTGGGGCAGAAAGGTATTTCTATCTCATTTCTATTTTCCATAGGATCGATGATCTCTTTAGTGTTCATACCTTTTATGCTATGATGTCCTTCCATACATGAGTTGGTTTGTTTAGGATCATTCTCTTTACGATGACTGGTATCCTTCTTTACAATCTCTTCTTTTCTTGGAAGTGTATATCTTGTATAATGGATGTGTTCACTAAATTAACATAATATGCTATCCTTCATCCTGCTCTTCATCACGTTTCTATGGTTTTGTATTATTTTACGATGGTACTATCCTTTTGAGTATGACATTCTTTTTCTTTGATCATGGAGGTATAATTCCTATAAAATAATCCTCCATTTAAATTTTTTATCATTATTTATTTGTCAGCTTCCCTCATTTATTCCTCTTTTTCTTATTGGTTTCTCTTGTAATTCAATATCTGTTCTTGCATAAATGTGTTTTCCTTACACTAGGATCTTCTCTTGTATCCTCCTTTACAAATTATTTTCCTTCAAAGTGCGTGTTTATTATGAGGAAACTATCAATAAAGGTGTGCAATATGTATTATATATGTATCTTGCATCCACACTTGGGGGGAAAGGATCCATGTCCTTCATTTTTCTTCCCCCTTTTCTAAGGATCTACTTTCCTTAGTACAATGACATTTGTTTATCTGATTTTCCTTGCTTAAAAAGAATTGTTTTTTTCTAATTTGCAATTCTCTCTAATATAAGAGGTGTATCCTTGATCACAAACTCTTATTTATTTACAAATCTATGTTTATTATAAACATATTCCCTTACTTTGTGTCTTATATTATGTCATCCTTCATCAAGAATCTCATTTTCACCTAGCAATAGGGGGTTAAAAGGGTGAATTCATGTTCTCTTCCCCTCTTTCTCTTGGAGATGTTATCTTTGTTCAATAACTCCACTTAAAGGTAGAGGTCTTGTAACCAATATCTCTTCCTTCCAAGGTTCTCTTCCCACATGCAAAATATCCTTTCATGATTATCTATTTTCTTAGATAACAAGAGTTTACATTCTTTGCTAAGTTTATCGAATACATTGTTTCTTTAAGGATATCTTCTTGCTTTCACAAGTAGGTATCCTTGTTCTCTTTCCTTATGATGCCACCTAAGTTTCCATCATAAGGAAGGGGAAATGCATGTGGCCTCCCTTGTATATTATACAACTTTTGTTTTATCGGTCCCTAAGGAGACCATGCTTTCCTTAGGACTGGTCACTTTTTTTGTGATCCCTAAGGAGACAATGCTTTCCCTAGGCTTGATCATTTTTATGAATCCACATGGAGATAAAATTTTGTATAAGATTGATCCCTAAGCTTACCCTATGAACAAAACATTTTCAATCTTCCCCTATGCACAAAAACATTTTTAAGCCGCTCCTAAGCACAAACTTTCAAAATCCACCCCTGTGCACAAATTGTCAAGGTAGAATCGACTAGCATAACCATGGGAGCTTCACTTAGTGAACCTAAATCATAGAAAATGTGTCTGTGGCATACTAAAGAATCCCCCTATTTTCAAAAAATATTTCCCCAGACTCTCTTTTTTTTACCCCCACCAATACTCTTCCAATACCCTCCCACATCTATTTTCCTATATAAACCCCCACCCCCACCCCAAAAAAAATCCTTTCCCCAATTTAGGAAATATATTGCCCCTTTTTATGCCCATTTTAAACCCCCTGATATGAACACACATGATAGTGTATTGCCTCATTAGTGATTACCCTGTGAGCATAACACATCTTTCTAGACCATCAATTCTTCTTCTGTGCTCTTTGGGATGAGTGGTACTAGCATAATGTAGCTTTCTAGCCTTTCTATTCTTCTCATCCTTTTCTTCTCCCATGGATCACCTAATATAACACAACTTGTTATCTAATTGGATTCATGGTCTCTCTCTTTTCTTTACATGCTCTCATAGCTATGTTAGTGAGTTATATCATGGAGTTTGGTATCATCTTTGGTGATGCTCTTTCCTTTTCTATGTGATCGCTTATGTTCTTTCAATAGCTTTTAAAATATGATATTAGTGGTTAGGAAATTTCTCAAGGTCTCTCATGCTAATTGATTTGGATTTTTTTTACTACTAACTAATATTTGTGTTTTATGTCCTTTGTTTCTTTTTTTTTGTCTTGTTTTTGTGTCTTTGTGCATGGATGTTTGAGTTAATTTCCCTCATTTAGGGGCTTGTTTCCTTAAACTTAGTGATCTCTCTCTCTCTCTCTCTCTCTCTCTCTCTCTCTCTCTCTCTCTCT
>MU227778.1:0-15590 GCA_018584345.1 Thuja plicata | reverse complement strand
ATTGTTAGATTCAATTCTACTACTTGCTAGCATTCTTATTTCAATTATTGATTTCAAGGTTAATTCCTAAATTGGGGTTTGACTAAGGCAAACCCCTCCCCCACAACAAAAAAACCTCTTTTTCTTGCAGGTACAAGTTCAGGACTGTAGATCCGAGGCCAGATCTGGATACCCTTTTCGGATTTCTTTCAAACTGTGCGAATAGGGACACTTTTAGAGTTGAGAAGACTGAGTTGGAAAAAGTGGTGCAGGGTTGACCTTTTTCATAAGATGACATCGGAATGGAAAAATATTTCTGGGTTTTGTCCGTCTCTGTGTTCCGGTTCGGTATCAACTGTCAGCATCTCCAAAAATAGTCTATAGATCTCAGAAAATAGCAATCTTTGATCTTCCATTTTGTAAGGTTGGTACTTTCTCCTATTCTTTTCAATTACTGTCATTAATCATATTAATCAATCAATTTACATAATTTAAGATCCCCTTTCTTGGTCTCTTTCCAAATAGTGAATTCATTTGTGTATTAACCCTTTAGGGTTGATCAAAATTGGATCTCCTATTTGTGTATTTGAAGGTGAAAGAAAGGAGCATCTTATCTTCCCTTAATCACAATCACAATTGCAATATAAAATCAATCAAATTCAATTAAGTGTAAAGTAGGGTTAAGGAAATCAACACAAATAACAATTAACAATTCAAACCCCCCCTTAACCAAACTTTTTCTCCTTTACAGTAAGAACCCAAACTTTTCTTCAATTTAAGGGTCATTTTGTGCCTACTTTAGTATATTTTCTATGGTAGGACCTCATGTGACACTTAAAGAATACCTAAATTGAAATATGGGTCATCTGTGCCTTTCAATATTTATTTAAATTGAGGATGGCCCTTTTTTCTAATTGTGTTTCTCTCTTTTTCATCCAATCCCACAATTCATTTCTTCACGTGGGCCATATACATTTATTTTTGCCCTTCATGATCTGCTCTAACCCTAGAATGAGTTCTTATCAGAGATCTCACACTTACCTTACCTCCCTGGTACCCTGATCAAATCTAGGCTCTATCTCCTAGGGACATGTCTCCATTGGTAATATGTACCAAGAGAATAGGGCTCAAATTTGGTCTAGAGGCCTATACCAGGGTTTAGGAGGGGGATCTGGTCTCGTGGTTGGCCTTCTTAAACCTAAATCCTCAAGATGATGTGAGATGTATATAAACCCCCTATCTCTCCTTATTTTGGCATCCATTATTCATTGCTAGAATTCATAATTAACATTTCACAAGTTCTTTCACTATTTTCAAGAGAAATCAAGTGTAATCAAGCATTCAAGAGCCATGAAGTTCAAGCATTCAAGAAAATTATTCCTCTCAAGAAATAAAGGTTCTTTCTTCCATATATATATCTTATTTCCCCATTCAAGGCCAAGAAAATAATTTTTATATCAAGGAAGGAGGTTCACATCCATCTATCACCATTCAATTCTTCTCTTTCTTTTATCCAACACAACATTGTGATGGATTGCAACATCTATTCCATAAGGTTTTGTCATCTCATGATTTCCTTTTGGGTTTTTGTGTTATGCTCCATTCTCTGAATGATCAATATGTATAATTATAATCTCTTATAAATACCATCATCCTCATATAAGATTAAAGACATAATAGTTTGCATACAAGCCCTTACATTATCTGGACGTAGTTTTCTAATTTTGGTTTAAAAGAACATTAAAATATTTATAGAATCAATTTATCACATTTGAGATCCAACATAATGATAAATGATCTGGTTCTTTCCATAATTTATAAAATATTATCCATGTTACCAAATGTAGGGGATTTTAAATTATGTAACCTATGTAGGCTCTCCATAATCAACAACAAAACCTTCTTTAGTATGTTATCATTATTGGGTGCTACAAGAACTGTTATTCTTATGATCTCACTATGGCAAGAAGCTCCTACAAGTCTCACCTCTTAATAAGGATGTTCCATAATCTTGGGCTGGGCCAAAGGGATCATTGAGGGATACAAAGCCTAGTTCAGAGTTCTCTAATCTAACTAGTCTACTTTGGACAAATATGAGCCTAATTCCTCCAATTACTCAAAGAGAACAATATCAAAAAAAATTGCAAACTCCACTTGAAATCCAATTGCATAAAGCCAATTTCCTACTTCCTTTTCTTTCTCTAAGTCCCTTAGTTGATCACCTTTAAATGTGTATCATTGAATTTTTTTGAGAAATGATCACTTTTTTTTATCTTCGCTTGTCTTCATTTTGTTTTTTGAGATAAACTTTTTGAATTTCATGAAAATCTGATGCACACTTAAACTATAAACTTCACAGGATAGTAGGAACTTTAGCTCTGATACCATAGTAATATGCTACCTTTTTTGTGTCTATTGAAAATTTGTGTCCACTGTAATATTGAAAATTTTGAATACCTTGTTTGTGTCTACTGTAATATTGAAAATTTTGAATACCCAGAAGATTAAATCAGATTACAAGAACAAATTCAACATACCCATTTGCTGGAAATGAGTATGAATATTTGCAGCAACTATAATTAGAAATTACAAAGGTTTTCAAACCTTATCTCACAACAATGCATCAACAAAATTCCATAGTTGGAATTGTTATGTAGTAACAAAAATAGATATAGTAATGAATACACTTGTCAAACTCTCAAACTTTCTACAACAACTACTATATATCAAATATGCAATATTTGTAATTGAATATTGAAGCAACAACTCCCAATAATATCCAATGTGACTGATATAGTGAATCCACACTCAATCCTCTAGATTGTATCTCTCAACAAAGTGGAAAATATCACTTGCAATGGTTTACATCCTCACAAACCAACAAGAGGAATAATTATCCCCTTCAAAAACCTAAGCATGAGAAATAACAATATTCAACCAAGCATGGATAAAAGCGAGCTCCTTGAAATCTATTATAAAAATCTCATAAGATCTGATTAACTCATCTTACCAATGTGGGATAAATAAAATCACTTTCCCAATCACTTTTTCATTTTCCTATTTTTTTTTTATATTTTTCTTTTCCTCCCATTTTCTCAGGATTGCTTTTTTCCACTATTTTTCCACAAATATTTTAATCCATATTTTTCATGACTTTATTTTAGCTATTTTCCACAAGTTTTCTTTCAATATTTCCTCATGTCACTTACAATAACCTCCCCTTTAACTTAAGTCCCCATATCAATACGTTTAAATATTTTAATTGAACCTTATAACTAAACTTTATTGATAAATAAATTAATAATTACAATCGATTATTAAAATCTCTAGTCAATATTAACAATTACTATCGATAGAATATTATCTATGATTAAATTATGATACGGACCTAGCCCAAATGACTTACTATAACTAGTAAGTATGCCAAACCGCATCTAGACACCTCATATTGGTCTACAAATTACACTGCCTAGGGAAAACACCCTCAAAGTCCCTTAAATGTCATGTTTAGCTTATAGGATCCTAGAGAAATAGGCTAAAAAAAAATTTATACCACTTGTGCTAGAAAGGGGGCATTACATCAATGACATCTCCATTAGGGGTGCCTTGGTTGACCCTACATTTTGGGTTGACCTTATCTTGGAGGAGGTCCCCTTTGTCAATAACTCAAATCATGTGAAATATGATGAGTGTGTTGTTACTATCTGTAGGAATAGAAAAAAGGTTAGAATGCATATAAAGGAAGCCACAAAACCTCAAACAATATGTAAACCTATCTAATCCAATCGTAAAATCCACTTGGAAACAAAGAATGCAAAACAACATAAACCCCCTTTCAAGTGTAGCTCTCATGTTCTCCTTTATTCTCCATTAAATGGATTGATGTTTCTCTTTGACGATAAAAAAATGCACAAAAGATTGAAATAAATTGATGATAACGAGAGTACTAGGAGTGCGGTTAGAGAAACAAGACAAAATGAGCTTAATTTATAGGAGTTAAGAGCCAAAATTGTAAAATTAGCAATTAGGTGTGCAAATTGAAAATTTTCATTGATTAAGACTATTGGTAAAAATGAGAGGGAAATTCTTCATATTTATAAACAATAATGAAACAATGGAGGCCAAATTCGTGGTTGGAAAGATGTAAGAAAAGTGGAAGGGAAGGTGTAAGAAGCAGAGGCTAGACAGTAGGAAGGGGATAAGTGAGATGGATGTATGAGGATTAAAATAATTAAGATTTATGATATTCAAAATTTCATAAACTAGAAATTATCCAATTAATTAATTAGACATTAATTAATTGTGGAGACTTAGGATAGAGAATGAATAAATATAATCTATTCATAAAAGCTAGGGATAAATTATAGGTCATTCATCCCAAGAGGAAAAATTAGTGAATCATTAACTGAGTCGATGGAATTAATGTGCAACTGATTTGGTTTTGATCATCTTAATGAAGATAGGAAAAATTTTGATAGTTCTGGAATGGTTTAGGAAATGACGAGGCATCGATGAACTTTGACAACACACTCAAAATGATGATTAATGAAATAACATTGATGAACTTGGATAATGCTATGGAAATGATGATTGATGAAATAACATCGATGAACTTGGAAAATACTATCGAAGGAATTATATGACAAGGAGGCATTAATGATGAACTTTGACAATGTACTCGAATTGATGATTGATAAGGATAAGGAAACATTGATGAACTTTGGCAATGCTCCCAAATTGATAATGATCTAAAATAGCATCGATGAACTTTGACAATGCTATTAACTTGATGAGATTGATAGAACAAGGATAGATCTGATGATGAGGTATTGATGATCTTTGACAATACCATAGAATTGATTTGAAAGAGATTAATATGGTTTGAAATGATTGAAATAATGAGGATTGATGACAATAACACTATTAAACTTTGACAATGCTATCAAATTGATGAGGAAAAGAGATAAGGACTTGATGAACTTGGAAAAAACCTTAGGATGATGAGATTGGATCAATGATGACTAGATTGATGGGATTTTATAAGGATTTGATTGATTTGAATATGATTTGATTAGGCATCGATGATCTTGGACAATGCCCCAAAATGATCAGAAAGGAATTGAATGAGTCCAAAATAATCCTAGAATTACTAGGAAGAGATTAGGAATGAGTCAGGCTAATTTACGAAGACTTGGTATGGTTTAGGAATGTTTAGGATTGACTAGGATCAGTTTAGGATATTTAGGATCGATTGGGATGAATGGTCAATTCAGCCAAAATAAGATAAATGCTAGTAATTAATTGAACAATTCTATATTTTCAATTAATGATGAAAGACACAATGCTGACATATAGTGGAAACCATATGTGCAACATAGAATAATGATTGGAATGCATAATAATGTTTCAATTGCAATGCAAAAAATTTAAACATGTAGACTAGCAGACTCGAACCATTTTTTAGCGTCTACATTATCAGAATGCATGATGGGTTGTCGCTTCCCACTTTGGGGTCCATGACCTTGACAATCCCGGTAGGACCCAAGGTGGTCTTTTAGAAAATTTTCATTATCCATGGATTGGATCTTTTTATGGTATCTCCCTGGTTGATATCTATGGGTGACATCCCTTTTGTTATACACAAATGCTTGATGTTTACTCACAGGGGAAATTTCCACATGGTCCAATATATTGGTTACCATACCTTGGTGTTATGTGGGGATTTTATCTTGATCATTTATGGCCTACTACAATAGGGCCTCTACATCCCTAATAGGATGTAGCATTCGTTGCTTATTAAAAATAAAAATCTAAGGAACTAAACTCAAAATCTATAGTTCATTTTCCTGCTCCTCCTTCTTAGCCATCTCATGAGGCCCATCATGTTTTTTCATTTTCCCCTACTTCATCGATGGATTAGGGAAAGTGCATGCCTCACGAGAAGCCTCCTCACTTGCCTTACATCTCATAGCCTATGATGGTGTCTTTAATTCCTACATTTATAACTAGTGTGAAGAAGGGGGAAGCACCTATGTTTCCAAAATCCAAGTTTAATCCCCCTTCCCTATGCTCTTAATTTTGGACATACCTCACCCTACCATATATAAAAAGGTTAATAGGTCTCCCAAGACTACACCATTTCCCTTGGTGCCTACCCCTTAGCCTCTGAAGTCATCCTTTTTCCTCTTTCTTCCTATAGGGTGAAGAAAGGAAGGACGATTGAGTTTGTAATGCCTATGTCACTACGACCTCCTACTTCATTGGTGGGGCATTCTTATTTCTTGTAAATGTCATAAATGACCTATCCCATGTAGTTGGATGTCATTGTACTCCCATAGGCTTGTCATCCTAGCCCACATCTACATTAGAAATATCTTATGTGTGAGCATAAGCATCATTATTGGGAGAGGACCTTGGTACATGTTGGTTCCATAAGGGTAGACAGTGCATCTTTTGAGCCCATATATGCTACTTCTACTTCCACTCCTAGGTTTTATCCTACCTCCATTGTATCTTATCTATCCTTTTTTCCCTACAACCTCATCTATCTTAGTTCCCCCTATGCCAAGAGTGAGCATTGATCCTCTTGTTAAGTGAGCCCTAGTATTAATTTCTCTCTCAAAGGAGATCTCACTCATCACCACTTTTTCAAATATCCTACTATTCTCTCCATTGGTGAAAATTTTTCATACTCAAGTGGTATCCAACATAGTAATGTCCACATTGCACAATGCCTTCTCCTACGTGATCCAATCCTGTGTGGGCTGCTCCTGTGCGCGATCTCATGTGCTCTCGTGTAGGTGCTAAGTCTAGTGTGATTCCTCATGCACACGATGGATCTCCCTTGACTGTGTAGTCTAATTCCCTCATGGTGATGTGTGCTCTTCATTCCTTCCCTCCCTGCTTTGATTCATCGAAGGTTGTGGTGGTATTGAAGCCTTCTGTGACTGTGACTAGGGTTTCAGCTATGGATGACTCTCCAAGCCTCTCCCTTGGAACTGCTGGCATTTCTTCTAAGGCCTTTGAGGGGCCATTGGAGTCTTTTGCCAATATTTTGTCTAAATCGAATGTGGCTAAGAAAGGAGCTAGGGTTTCATCTAGTATCGCTCCAGTTCTAGTGCGTGGTTCTCTTTCTGTCAAACTTTCATCTGAGGTTGATGAGGATTTGGCGAACAATAGTGAAATCTTAAAATATCATAGAATAATTTGTCATTTTTTAGGATTCTGGCCTATCCTCCCCTAGATGCATGATTGGGTCTCTCAAAAATGGGAACCAATACTATCAGGTATTGTTCATATCTTTCCAATGAAAAAAGAGCTTTTCATTGCAAAGTTTGATAATGTTGAGGATCCAACTAAGATCCTATGTGATTATCATTATTGTTGGGAGGATGACAAGTTTATGCTTATGGTAAAGCTCTGACATCCCAATTTCAATCCTTCCTTTGAAGACTTCAGTAAGATCCCTATTTTGGTTAGACTCCCCAACCTCCCCCTTCATCTTTGGTAAGACTCTATTCTTGAGGAAGTGGGTGAGGCTTTGGGGGATTTTTTTATTATTGGATCAAGATTCTTTTAACATATATCATTCAATTCTTTCTCGCATCTTAGTTGAACTTGAAACTTTGAAGGGACTCCTAGCTGAAATCAAAATTGATTCAACTTTGGGATCTTGGATCTAGCAGCTTGAATATGAGGGGATTCCCTTTAGATGTCAGAAATGTTTTACGAATAGTCACATTTTATCCCAATGTGGAAATAAACTTCTCCTACTTAGTAGAAGGGTGCTACTAACCAACATTATACAGTCCTGAAAAGCTCCTCCCATCCTGGGAAGGAGGATGGTCATGATATAGGTAAGCAAGTGCCTACTGGTTTGAAGGTGGTTTCATGTCCTGATCTTCCTCTTGTTGTTCCTACTAGATCTGCTATGGTTGTTGGCTTTGGTCCTATCCCTTCTGCTGGTTTTGGTCGTGCGTTGTCTCTTGTTGTTCCTTTTGTTGTTGTTGTTGTGGTTGTTGGTTTTGGTCCTTCCCCTTCTGCTGGATCTAGACCTACACTTTCTCTGCATAAGGATGGCATGCTTTCTGCTGGAGGGGCACAAGGTGTTGGTTCAGCTGGCCCAATTGGAACTTTGACTAGTGCTTGTTTTGGTATGAAAAATTTATTATCTGACCATTCTTTGGCTGGCGCTAAAGTTGTCCCAGTGTTGGTTGTTTTGTTGGAAAATTCTACTCCTATGTAGGGTTTTGGATCTTTCGTTTTGGATTCTTTGTGCTGGCAAGATGCGGATGGTAGAGTTGAAGAAGGTTGGACCATAGTTAAAGGAAACATTTCTAAGAAGTCATCTCCTTCTTTTGATACGACGCTTTGGTCCCACAAGAAGGGGAATAAAGGATAGTTTTGTATGTTGTTGTCCTCTATTGTTTCATTTTGTGTTGTGGCTTGGACATGGTTTTTCTGGGTTACTAATCTTTTCTTGGGAAGTGATATTTTGGGTGTTTATTGGGGTTACTAGCCTTTTATTTATGGATGGTCTATTGTATCTAGGGTTCTCTTAATGCTCTATCCTTAGTTTCTTCTTTGTTTAGGGTTTCAGGTTCCCTTCAAAACCTTTTTGTATAAGGTTTTAGGCCCTTTTAAAACTGATTTTCCTCTTTATCAAAATATAGTAATGTCCACACAACTTGTGCCTCCCCCATCTCATGACCACCGTGTTAGATTCCTTTGTATCCTCAAGGATGGTATAGTGGATATGAGGGCTTTAGCTACATCCTTCAAGAAGAAGTTTGAGCAAGGCCCTATGCCAGAGTTCCATCATTGGAAGTCATATCTAGTTTATCCCTTCTTGTTTCATTCCTCATAGTGGAGAAAGCTATGATTTCTCCTGAGTTTTTCTCTCTTCCTTTTGCAAAGGTCAGTGGTGTGTCTTCTACATCAAAAACTCATCACGGGTCACCTACAAGCTATGAGGATTTCTTGTTTGACTTTCTTAAGGAAATTTTTGTGTTGACAAAGATCTTCACATGATCCCTCTCACTTGCCTCAATGGAGCTCCTAGATAAAAATGTTGAGGCTACCTTGTCTTTGGATATAGCTATTGGTAGGGCACCTGGGACTACCATTATAGTTGTTCCGTTTAAATCCCAACCTCCCTTCCTATATGATTAGGATTAGGAGGACAATAATCTAATAGTGGATGACCTATGAAGGTAGTACTTTCAACTATGTCTTTGGATTACAATGTGTTTTCCTGTGTTCCCCATTTCTTTCCTTTTAGTGTTGTTCCCTCTTGGAAGACCCTTGTACTTCATACGTACTTGAAAATAGTAGGTTATCTAGCTTGAACCTTCTTCTATCTATTCTCTTTATCTTCTATTTGTCATATTTTTAATTTTCAATATTTGGGGATGATGCAAAGTGGTGGGTGCATTTAGGATACCCTTCCATGTTGACCCATTTTTTTTCCTATCTCCATGTACTATTCTTCAGATCCAAGCCACAGATGGTAGAGATGAAGTATCTCCTAAGAGAATGTATATAACTCTTCTAGGTTTTGATGCCAATCCATCAGATCCCTTAGCTTTATGTAGATGTTGTGGAGATTGTGTGTCACCTGTCAAGAAATGACATTTCATGGAAACATCTCGTATGTTGACCTATCACAATTATTTTCTCTTCTTAGAATGTCTTATTCTCTGCTTTGAGTAGCATGGTCCATTCTAAGTGGGGTTGTTATTTTTGTGTTATCTAATTTTCTTTTTTATCTAACTGATTGCATTATCTCTACATCACAAGGTTTTCTTTCAAACTTCAATTTTTTTAATCTTGATGCCTACCTTTAGCGGGGTAATCCACTATCTCATCTCAATCTCACCCTATTGTATGCATATCTAGATTTATCTGTGTACCGATGTGATTTAAGTTTCCCTATCATATGTTTATCTATCTTTCTCTATGCATGTTAGTGAAATATAAAAATCACCCTATCATATGGTTCTTTGGCATAAAATAACTTGCTACCCATACCGGTGTACCATTGATGGTCTTTTTCTATAAGTTATCTTGAGCATCCAGAAAGATCGTCTAAAGCTTGTGTGTTGGATACAACTCAACAAAAATTATAAGACTTCCTAACTAGGGGCAACCCTATAGGAACAAAGTCCCCATAGGTAAGTCAAGTAAGTTGAACCAAATCCATGTAGGTAAGTTGAGTAAGTTTCCTTACTTTATCTTGCATCTCTCTTATCATTATTTTATTTCTAAAGTGGGGGAAAATGTAATGGTGAAAATTTTCACCCTGGTGTAATTTTCCATTTCATAATGTCCCAAAGGATTTGGAAGTATAACATACAAGGAATTCTTGGTTCTATGGGAAGGAAAATCAAGAGATGTTGCTATATGGGAGCATGCTAACACATTGTGGAGAGATAAAGAAAAAGTACTTTGAGTTCAATGTTCGAGGGTTGAACACAAGCATCGAGGTTGCTACCCATTTAGAGGTCGAGAGAGAGTATACGAGAATGTTTTCTCATGTTGTTGTTTTCTTATTAAAACCCCCACTCCCTACCTCCAAAAAGCCCCCTCCCCCTATTTAGACAATATATTGGCCCATTGTTTGCCAATTTTAAACCCCCTAATATGAATGCCCGTGGTATTATATTGCCTCTTCAATGAAGGCCCCATGATAAAGACAAGTCCCTGATAATGCACACTTTGGAGCTCATCCCAATTCTACTTAAGTTTGGGGAAAATCATTCATTCATATAGAGAGATACACAAAGAATACAAAGAAAAATCAACATTAGAGTGGAGATTTGTGTGTTGGTTCTAAGTAGTGAGACTTTACGAGAACTTTGGAATAGTTCTCGTTGTGAGCACTTTTTTTGCATTTCTAAGTAATCATGCTATCCAAGCACTTTCGGTTGATCCTGAGTTGTTTGATTCCATAGTCTTGTATGCCATAGAAGTAATGACAAAGGAATGGAAATTTTTGCCCCAATTAATGTTCTCATACTATTTTGTTGGTTCTTTAATTACTTCTTTCTATTACACATTGTCCTTATTTAGTTCTTGTTGTCCATTGTTGCATTCTTTGGATTCTTTAAGTTCTATGTGCGATGTTCCAATGTTGTTCAATATTTTGAGTTTTGCATGTTGCATTGATGGTTTCTCGTAGGTGTAGTCTGTGTTCTAGGTTTGCTAGATCTCCTCGAACTGGTAAAGTTTGTTCGATGATGTCATAGGAATTTGGCCTCCAGGTTGGCTCCCCAACAATATTTATCTTTCAAAATACTCAAAAAGAATTCCAATTTGAGATTTATGTAAACAGAGTGCACCATGATTAATTTTTTATTTTTTACTGAAATTTCTAACAAAATCTAAAATTCTTAAATAATCTAATAAAAGACACCAAAACATAATCTTTAATAGTTTGATTTACTAAGAATTCTACAAATAATTATTTGTTTATTTTTTAAATTTGTTAAACAATTATTTTAATTCAATTTAAGCCTAATTAAAAATTATTTTACAGTCTTAATTTCTTTAAATATATACGAATCATATTTTAATTTTTACATATATTATCATGTTGTCACTCCAAACACTACTTGATACAATTTTAAAAAATCACAAATTTATAAAACCAAGTTGACTTAAAAATTAAAATCTCTCATTTAATCAAAACAATCCAATTCTTCAAAAAGAGCTTTCCTTAGATGAGCATCAATGTCGAAAATAATAATAGAAATTGAAAACTTGCACTAAGCAATTGGTCACTGTCATTAAATATGCAGGTTCAGATCTCAAGTGGCACTTCCACCAGATCTCCAATGACAATCATTCATGTCAATCAACAATCCAGTGTAATTTTATTTTATTGGTCACTTCTTCGAATTAAAAGTCCAAAACAAGCCCATGATAGAAGATCATCAAATAGAACGCAGGTCTTTTTGCCTGACCCACTCTCTGTCTTAATCAGCTAACCCAAGCCAACATTGAACAGCTATAAATCATGAAATTTCTAACTAAATTTTGGTAAATTCAATACTCTTCTTCCCATCAAGCTTTCCAGAAAAGACATGCTGTATGTAGTCTGCTTGAATGAATGTTCTATATTGACAGGGATGCAACTCATCTATAAGTTCAGGAGCAGGACCTACTTCTGTTTCCTTATCTGGACCATAAAACATGGCAATGGATATTCGATCTCTGTCCAGGTTTGTGACTGCCCTGTGCTCAATGCTCTTATATATTCCATTGCTTATCACCTAATTCAAAATACAAACACAAGATTCGGTGGCATCAATTATTGTTTCCAATTATTGATGCCAACTAATAATTCATCAAGAATGAAGAGACTTTTTGGTTTTATACATGAAATCTGAAGTCCAGACAATCATTCATAACTTGGATTAATAAAACCCAGAATTATACACCCATAGAAGCATTCTTTGAGTCAAGTTAACATATTCTGACAGTTCCTACAGATTGTATTTCCCTACTGACTATTAAAATCCATTTTCATTACCTCAAGCATGTCCCCAATATTGATAACCAGAGCAGCAGGGATGGGTTGAACAGGAATCCATTGACCATTCTTACAGATCTGTAGCCCCACTATCGCATCATCTTGCAACAACACTGTTAAACCAGTTCCATCTGAATGAGGGCCTATGCCTAAAACCAGATCTGGTCTTGGGCATGGTGGGTAGTAATTCAATCTCATTCTCTGTCTCATTTTCCCAAACATTTTAAGGAAACAATTTGGTGTTAACCCCACATGTTCTGATAAGAGGCGAAGAATTGTATTCCCAAGCTTTTGAATTTCCAGAGCATATTGATCCACAGTTTCTCTGCAACAATTGGGCAGCATAATTTGATAAAAAATGAAAATGATGAAAATAAGATGGGTAAGAACAGGGCTACTATTTCGAAATGGACTCAAAAAACTAACAGAAGAATTCATATCTACAACCATCAGAGACTTACAACAGGGGAAGAGGGAAAACAGTCTTGTACATGAGATCAATCAATGACATTTTATCAACATAAATTAACAGATATTTAGGTACCTAAAATCCTCTGGCTTTGTTGGCCAAAAATCCATTTGTCTATTTTCTGGAGGCAGAGTAGTCAAGGACATCATATCTGCCCAGTCTAGTACTTGGTCATCAGAAATCACAAAGGCCTGGCCATAGCCTTCAATCTCTTGCATTTTGTATCTGAGTTTTTCTTCCAGAGGTAGTTGAATGAATTCCCTTACAATGCCCTTCATTCTTTCCATCAGAGGCAGAGAAATTCCATGATTCACTGCCTGTCATGGAGACATAGATCCATCTTAGTGAAATAAACAAGTTAAGAGGATACAGATGACTTGGAACCTGAACCCATTATAATTGTTAGTCCACAAAATAATTTACAGTCAATTTTGATATGCCCACCTGAAAAAATCCCCATTCCTGGCATGCCATGCCAAGTTTTTCTAATTCCTTTTGCCTGCAGAGATCTGATTCCCCCAAAAACATGGCCATATCAATTATTGGGATATCCAAATGATAAGTAGGACATACATTTGGGCGCTCTTTCTGTGACCTGATATACCTTTGAGGAAGGCTTTGAAGGTGCTGAGATGCCAATTCCTGAACAACAGGAACTGGAAATATTTTTGAAGTTCCATCAGAGGGATTGTATACTGCAGCTGAATTAAACATTATAGTTTTTTCAATGTAAACAAACCAACTACACTCCTGATACTGCACTTTCAGAAATTCTATCCAGTGATGAAGTGGGATGAACTCTACATCTAATCATCCAGCTGTAAACATGAAGGCTGAGCCTCGATCTAATGAAATTGAGAACGTGGTCAGAAGTCACCTTAGGCTGCTGAATTTTTTATTTCATCAAATCGTCCATATGCTTGAACTAGCTGTTCGTTATAATGTATTTAAATTTCATGTACTAGTATCGAAATAAAACTTTACATATATTAATCGGAAATTTTATCCAAAAAACTTTACATATATTAATCGGAAATTTTATCCAAATTATTCCATATAAAGTGTTTTCCTCTTTCTTCTATCCTAATTTAAATAAAATATTATGCTATGCCATTTTCAAAACTAATTATTGAAGAAAAACAATATAGATTTAATCTAAATTCTAGATAAAAATATATATATTTTTATCGTATTTATTAATCATTTTATGTCTAGCATTCATTTTTATTTAAAGATTCAACAATAATACTTTGGTAGAGTTTGAATCTTGATGGCAAAAATAACATCACAACTTAACCATCACACCATTTCAATATGAATAATTAGAGTGGTTAAATTTATCATTTATTAAAAAGATAAATTTTTTTAAAGTAAGCTAAGTTAATTAATTAATTAAATGAAGAATTTAGCTATCTAAATACACCAAACTAGATGTCCTCAATGTGATAATTGCCTTGACCTCTACACAAATCTGAAACTTTTGTGGATTGGTCTCATTACATTTAATTCCATGGAGCATAACTTTGGCTTGTAATCCAACAAGCTCTAATTATAACACCATAATATCTAGCAACTCTCTAAGAAGCATCATTCAAACCATAGCTAATGCTCCCACGACATGATTGAAGTAAACTACAAGAACTCCTTAGAGCACTATAATTTACATTCTCATAAAGAAGATGGGGCCTCTAACAAATAAATTTTGCTCATAAGAAAACATATCATACAACAACTTCCATGTCAACCTTTTTTTTTTTAAGCCAAAGTAGGATACCCACCATATTTTATTAATATATATTCATATTTTATTAATATATACTTCCATGTCAACCTTGCACACACTAAAATGCAATTTTTGAACTATTAAAAATTAGTTTTGGCTCCAAAATTAGAATTTAACCAACTAAATTAAGTTACAATGACACGAAGCTCTAAGATCTTTATTTTAAAAAAGAAAATAAAAGAGCTCAATTGTATCTCAAGCAAAAAGTTATGCTCTATAGAAAACATTAGAAATGTAAGACTATTACCACAAATATAAGAGCTTCAGGAAGAAGTTGATTTAGTTTAAACCTAATTCAAATCTATTTGATTTTTATTTATAAAGAGTTATTTTATTTTAGTTTAAAACTAATTTAAATTTTTCATTTTTTATTTATGTAGGAATAATTTTATTGTATTTATTTAAAATTATTTAATTTTTTTAAATTTATTTAAAGTATATAGAGAGGGTTTTAGTTGTATGTTGTCTTGTTGTTAGTTTAGAAAAATGTTTCATACCATAAAAGATGTTTGACAAATTTATGAAACCAAGTTACATGACTAGAGAGAATTAATTCAGTTATAATGAAAATATAATATAGTAAAGATTTTAGAATATATAATAGTTATATATTATAATATAGTAATAAAATATAAATATAGTATTTCATATATAGAAAATGAGTAAATAAATATCTATAAACTTTAGAAATACGAAGACATATTTTGGCACCAAAAGAAAACAATGTAAATTGAATATTTGAATAATATGTTGAATAAAAGTTCATTATCTTCGTAATTAATTGTAACTTATGAAAGAAGTTATGGGGAAATCATAAATAATGTGAA
>MU227777.1:2901506-2931687 GCA_018584345.1 Thuja plicata | reverse complement strand
CAATGGATTAAGTATATTAATAGAGCAGGTATTTTTTCTATAAGGCTTCAAATTTAGCTAATTCAGCACATTTACATCTAATAGTTCTTTCTCTTCTTTAAGCTCCTAGTACCCTGTAATGATTACAATTCAAAGTCTAGACTCATTGCAAGGATTAACTAGAAAGTATATTGTAATGATTACATGACCACTAAATTCATTACTGTAATGATTATAGGAAAGAGCATGGGAAACAAAGCTAGGTCATCAAGTTTCCTTCGACAATGGGTAAACCTATTATCCACTTCATGGTCCTTTCACATAGTCTTTGTTATCATTTTTTAAAGCTTGTTGTAGCAACCATCATCAGCATAGCAAAAAGGGCAATGATGACAAGGACAAGTAAACATTACAGCTAGACTACTAATTATAGTTATTGCTCAATTTAATAAGAGCATGATGAATAGAAACTATAATTTTTCCTTTTATTGCGCACAAGGTACTCATTATAAGTATAACCCCGAAGCCAAGTAGTATTCTTTTACAATGATTCTTTAGACTGATCCCTTACTCATGATGACTATTATTAGATTGTATTGATATTTATCCTCCCTAATAATATTAATATAGTATCCTCTTTGTATGTTTGGTAGGCTAAAACAATAATAAAGAATTTAACTTTAGCTAATTTCTACCTATTAGGGACTAAAGAAAACCAACTTTATTGAATAATTTGCCTGAGGAGTATGGATAATCACAAGAGTAATCTCTGTGATTCGTTATCAATTATGAATTTCAAGAACTTGCTTGATCAGTAAAATTGCCCAACACTTATTGAAAGTGTCTCCCAATGATTGGATGGTCTCATGGCACACAACATGAAAGAATGGAAAGCTCGATAGAAAAGAGGAAATTGCAAATGACACCGCTTATAAATAGTATTACAACACTTATCTCTTGAGTGAAGTTGGGCTCATTCTCATTGATTCTTCTCATTACTCTTTGATGTCGCTCACCCATTTTGAACCGTTAAAGCTCAAAAAAACTAAAAACCCAAATATTCCTTAACCCAAACAAGCCCAAAATGTGTATACACTCTGAAATAACTGAACTAAGAACAAGAACAATCTGGAGATTGAAAAACCTAAATAAAACTTGGGTGTTGGATTAATGAATTAGCTAAGAGAAAGACAAATCCATACGTGAATATTGTGAACATATTGTTATCTTTTGTGGGAGTGTAAAAGTGTAATGGGTAAGCGTGGTAGGATGAGAAAAATGAAATCCATGCACATGAACACAATATGAGCTATATGGTTGGGCATTTGGGTTGTTATTTTACATGTATTGATATTTGGAGACCCTCACTTGGTAGACCAACGGATCTAGAAGATCACAAATAAGTAGACAATCCCATCATGTTGAGCCTAAGCATGGGTAGACTTAGTCGTGGTGGATCTGTTGAGTCTATGGAGAACTCCCCTCCAGACAACTCTACCCATTCTAGATCTCCTACAATATTTGCATCTTAGGTTTAGGAATTAACTCCCTTTAATTACTTATGTTTTACCTATTCTACAAATATCTAATCTTTACACCCTTTTAAAATTTATTAGGTTTAGGAAAATATTGCTTTTAATTCACTTGACACCAAATTCAAGGCTTTTTAACATTTCGACGACTATTGCATTGTTGAATTAAATTGTCTTGTATGTGAGTTATATTTTTTTAAATAGTTTGTGCAATAGGCTATGATTTCCGTAATAAAATTATTTTCTACATTAAGTGCAACATTCCCATAGGTAATTATTGTTCTCATAGGTAATTTATAGTCACCCTCAAAACATAACTCTTAAATGAATTAGAAGTTTTTACGTGTAATGTCACTATTCTCTATCTACCCCTCTCCTCTTTATATATTTCTCCAAAATGGATCTTCAATATATCTTCAAGAGGTAAAGATAGAAAGAGATCTAGAGAGATATAGAGGGAGACATAGAGACGGCGAGATAGAGAAGAAGATTTATAAAGATATATAGATGGTGAGATATATTGATACACAGATAAAGAGTTCTAAAGAGGATGAGAATGAATGCCAAATAAAAGGACAAATACTTAAATGATATGTCCATAACTCTAGAGCGTTCCCATTACACACTAAAGTACGATTACTAATATAAATTTTTTTTTTCACCCATTGTAATTTGACCATCTATACCATCGATACTTCTAGTTTTTCGGAAGACGGAGAGAAGAATGGCCACGAAGTACAAAATTACAAGTTGAGCGCTTGGATTTGAGGCAATGCCATTTTAAACCCTAAACCCTGGGCCATAATCCTAACAAATTTGTTTGCTCTTTTCGAGGGCTTAAAACTTGTATCAGTTTGTGGACAAGTTGAAAGGCAGCGATGGCTGCTTGTTCTCTTTGGAGAAGGTTTCTGATTAACCAGTTGCGCCGTCAGACTTGGGTATCCACTTCCTCAACATTTAAATGCAAGCTATCAATGCACATTAAAACATCTAACCACGGTAAGAGCTCAGGTCATTTTTGTCGATTCAGTTTTTATTCAACAAATCCATCCACTCAGGAAACCCGCGAAAACCCTGACCTACAACAGCAAGAAGAAACCCTCCAAAAATTAGACCATATTCTAAAAAACGTTAAACAGAAACTGCCTGACTCTCACATGTTGAATGATATCATGGAAATGTGTGATAAACTGGAACTTTCTCACAGAGAAAATGCTTATGACATGCTTATTAAGGCCCTTTGTAAGGAGAATTATGTGGACTTAGCCTCTGATGTATTGGAAAGGATGTTTAATGTGGGTTGCATTCCCAGAACCCTAACATTTCGTCCCTTTATATCTGTGTACTCTGAGAGCAATCAGATGGATAGGCTGTATACCCTTTTTGATATGATGAAGTCTAGAGGCTGTCCCCCAGATTCTGTTTGTTACAATACAGCTTTAAGAAAACTTTGTTACAGAAAACGGTTTGCGGAGGCATCAGAGCTGTTTGAGGCTATGGCTCGTCATGTCTCTGCCTTTAAGCCGGATGCAATTACATATGATTTGATGATTTATGCTGCCTGCAAGACAGGAAAATTTGAAGATGGTTTGCAACTTCTTGGAAGAATGAAAGCTGAGGGCATTAGGCCTCTGAGTGGTACCTATTCTTATATTCTTAATGGATTCGTAAAAGGTGGAGAATTTGACAAAGCACGTTTGTTTCTACTTCAGGAGAGTGGAAATAATCCTAGCTTGGATTCGAGTAACTATGAAACGTTGATCAGGGCTTGTAACAGTGTAGGCAGAGAGAAAGAGGCGTATGGGCTTTTTATGGAGATGAAATCCAAGGGTTTGGAACTTCTGGATGATCAGCTGTGCAAAGAGGTTTTAGAGAACCATGTTGTTGGTCAAGAAACTTAGTTCACCATTGTGTTCAAAATCATTCTGCTGGGCATAGCGTACACTGTAGATTGAAGTCACATGATTTGCCCTGCTGTGGAATCCATGGAGGTATGCAGCTGAAACCGTCCTGTAACGGGTAACACTGTTTGTAATTTGCATAGTGACTTTGAGTTTGACGATGATTTCCAGTAAACCTTGCAAGCAAAATGTTCTTTGATTCTGGTTTCAATGCATACTTACATACGTATATATATTGGAAATTTCTGCACGAAGAATTCTGAGTGAAAATTCACCTTGCAAGCAAACTTTTGATTTTGAGTTCAATGTATGCATATTTTGTTAATGTTTAGAACCAGAATTGCTTAAAAAAGAGATCAGATAAATCAGGAACACAAGAACACCAGAGATACCCTGAGAAAACCCTCCTTCTTGAGGGAAAAACTCAGAAATACCACTTTATTAAGAATAATGAATGTCTGAATACAAAGCTCTCTGACTTCTGTGACTAAGAGTTCACTCTCCTAAAACATAATGACAGATAAACAGTAGTTATACTTTATGATAACAACATCTGCAAATATAAAGAATACCAATAACACCTGGTGAAGAAACACGAAACACGAAAAACTAGCCCAATAAACACCTAATGATCACCCATGAACTCCTACAGCAATCCAACAATAAAACAACACACTATCAATAATGATCACAGTCACATTAGTGAACGCTCCAGCTATCTCTCCTGAAAGCTGTATATATCCGCACCACCAAACATATCGCAGGAATAATAACCAATGCTAGTGGAAGTCACCTATAATACAAAAACAGTGACTCTAAAATCCTCTGACTGTTACAACAGCCATGAACACATGTGGCACCAAGCTGGATGACAGTTATGCATAAAATTGACTATTTGAATTCCAAACATGACGCCAGAAAGGAGAGCTCTTCAAAACTGGAGGCGCTACATTGTGTTAGCCACGTACACAGCAGTTACCATATGCCTAAACTCCGATAACCAACAGTAATGCAACATACGAATCTTGGCTTACCAAAAGCCACGCCAGAGGAACTCTTCGATGCCCAGCCGCATATGCCCTTTCGTCTGCTGAAGACTCCTCATAGTCTTCAAAGGACACGCTTCTTCATATTTAAAAAAGGTTCAATATTAGACTCTTCGCAGTCTTAGAATGAGAAGGGATTAGATAACACAGCAGAGAATACATAGCAAATATCTCAACCATAATGCTGATGCAATCACAGGTACGCAAATATCTCCTGCAGCTACAAACATTAACATATTTACATATATATATTAGGAAATTTCCGCATCAAAAAGAATGCCTAGAATGTGAAAATTCAAACGTCGAGGTTTGCTTCTTGCATAGGACAGGATGACATTAGGGTTTAATGTTTGCATTGGGGTTACATTCTATTATAGGCTTGCTGTTGTCATTTGTTAGGTGGGGAAAGATGGATAACTCACACTCAGCTATCAAATTTTTGCACCTGGAGGCACCCCAAAGCTAAGATTGCAATTCCTCTTAGAAGCCATGTCGAAGGAGTATGCATTTTCTCAAAATTCATTTGAGACTTGCACACAGGCTTGTTGTTTGGCACATTTTAATTTTTTTATGGCTTCTTTAATGTAGGGAACATTTCTACCGGGGCTTGAATATGAACTCTCTCTTTGATGTTTTTACTGGATGTACATTTGTGAGTCCCTTGAAATGTTTAGGGCTGCAATTAGTGCATACACATGCATATGATTTCTTGCTTTTTTTAAAGATATAATGCTAATAGTTTACATCTAGCTATATCGGTTTGGTTTGATTGTATTTTGTCTGAAACTTTTACTCCTATCTTGTGAGAAATGGAATTTTGAGTGACTTTTGTAAGAAATATTTTCTTTTCCATCGTTTGGAGGTAACGGGTATCAAGGTTTCAATATTGAAACAGGATTTGGACCATACAATGATTTTTGTGCCGATGGAATCTGTTTTTGCTCTGTTTCGGTGTACAGCTATCTTGTGAGAAATGGAATTTTGAGTGACTGTTTTGTAATAAATATTTTCTTTTCCATCGTTTAGAGGTAACGGGTATCAAGGTTTCAAATTTTCTATATTGAAACAGGATTTGGACCGTACAATGATTTTTGTGCTGATGGAATCTGTTTTTGCTCTGTTTCGGTGTACAGATTTAATGTGTCTATTGAATGAATTCAGAAGAACAAGCAATACACATGCATAGTGCCAATGCAACTAATAAAAGCTTTTATCTTTTGATTCTTGAAATCGGTTCCTATGTGTTTTGTGCTGTTATTAGGTAACTTAAAAACTTTCCACATGTGATTGGTTTTCTGTGCAACAAATCAGCCTTGAGTTTATTAATTGCTTTTTTTCCGTTTTTTTTGTTATGATGCATGGGTAACTTTTGCTGGTTCTGTTTAATTCATTGCCTTTTACAGGTATGATTAATTTAATGTCTTTGTAAACCATATAAACCTGCTCTGTTTTCTGCAGTTGCAATTGGAATATTTTGTGGTAATAGCAAGAAGTGGTTGGAAGGTTTCCCATTTAGGCTGTGGATAAGATTCTTTTGAAATTAATCATTGTTTGAAAGCACAAAGGAATTTAGTTTAGATTTAAAATAAACATCATCAAGATAGTTAAAGATTACTAAGTAAGATATCAATTACCTTGTATTGCATGGAACGACACGTTTGAATAGATGGAATGTGACCATGTGATCGCTCTTTTTTATTTGACATATTGAGCAGCATTCTCTCTGGCATGCTTATGTTTTCCTTGCCCTTTGCTGAAAGTTTGTAAAGTTTTAAATGTATCTTCATTCCTAGTCTCTCCCTTTTCAAAAAAAAATTCCTGTCCATTTTTTTTTTCTGACAAGGTGTTAGTGAGTAAATACTAGGTTCAACTATTCAAAGACTTGTTTAGGTTTTTGGCTGAAAGATTCTGCAATTTCCTCAGGAAAACCAGCTCAAAGTTAATTCATTCCATGTCTCTAAGATTGCCTGAACGTATTCCATGGTCACATCCTTGCTAAATTACCAAGCCTATATAAGATTTGTACGATCTGGTTCCAAATTCCATTTTCTTTCCTTCTGTTACGTGACTTATATAAACGGTAAAAGTAAAGGTGTTTTTTCAATCATGTCAAAGCCAGACACCAGTTTGGTGTATGAGACTTTTCTTCTGGGTTTCTGTTTATTTACCTTTATATATGTTTTGTTCAATTTTTGCGCCACTGGATTTGGATCTCATGACCAAGCTTAAGTGTAACCAAACTTGTGTAATTCCACCTGAACCTGGAGCACACAGCAACCTCAAAGTTATGCATGTCTTCCAGCTATACAATTTTTTTTTATTTTGTAAACAGTAATTTCATTTTTCACAACTATGCAAAATATTATGTAGAACTAGGATGCATTGATATTGGCCGAAGTATCTAAAAAGTCTGATGGTTCAAAGGAGACTTCAAGAAAGTAACTGGAATGTTTCAACTTTTCTAATTTTAGGGCATTAGAATATAACAAAGCTAAGAGTTTGGAAAAAATGGAATTTTTGACAAGCATGAATTCTCTATCCATGGTATTTGTAAACATTCTCTATGATTTGGTTCTTACAATTGTGTAGACTCGCCATTCTAATTTGAAAAAGTCCATATTTATCAATAGCAAATCCACTATTGGGATCTTGTGAACACCATTCCTTTGGATTGAAGAGGCTCAAATCTTACTCTATAATGTACTTACATTTACAGCTCGAATTAAAGAAGATAGAGCTATTGCAAAATGCCTATATTGACACTTTTCTCAGTAAAACAATAAATCAAGATTGTTTTGATTTTGCATCACTGTGACCAACCACTCTTGTGCAATTTTGGAGCAGACATAATCGTAATTCTGGACTTTGAACAGTGTTTCAATTGAATACATAATAGAATGACCACATGGCTTCACATTTGTAGGGGGGTGGTTATCTTCTTAGAGAAGTGGGGGCTACCTCAATCTTCTTTCTCATTTGTAGGGGGATGATTATCTTAGAGAATTGGGGGCTACCTCTATCTCCTTTCTTAAGTTTCTTTCTTAAGTTAAGGGACTTAAGAGTGAACCAGCTTGATTTAGAAGGGTATTCATTGAACGATCAACAATGACCACTATTATGGTTGGTTTGTGCACCTTTGTGGATGTTCGTGGACATCTTTCCATCACATTCCCATTGTTTTGTGCTCTGCCCAATGAATCTATGTCTCCATTTTAGGAAGGGTTCGGGTGATTCATCTTAGCAAGCAAACATCCACCCAAAAAAACTTAGAAATCCATAAACAATTCAAATGTTTACAATTATTTAAAATACTAAATAAAATAAGTGAAATATTCAAGACTTCAAAGTTTACTTTTTACTCCCTAGAGCAGCTAATACTTTAATATCCCAATAATCAAGATAAAGCCATCTAGTGTGTAGTCGTAGAAGCTTGAGGGGTGTTAAAACCCAACCATAAACAATTCAAATGTTTACAATTATTTAAAATACTAAATAAAATAAGAGAAATATACAAGACTTCAAAGTTTACTTTTTACTCCCTAGAGCAGCTAATACTTTAATATCCCAATAATCAAGATAAAACCATCGAGTGTGCAGTCGTAGAAGCTTGAGGGGTGTTAAAACCCAAACAAGGGCTTCCCTAGCGTTTTCCCATCTTCCTTGACGTGTTTGGATAGTTAGGTTGTCTTCTAATTGTTGAGATAGGTGTTATACATTTTGCAGTATTCTAATATCAGAAGTATTTGTTTAATTTTACACTCATATGAAGTGGCATTAGTCACTTGTATTTTGTAATATCTCTTAATTGTTATGGTAGTTGCTTAATATAACTATGATAACGTTAAAAAGAGTTGTTAAAATAATAATTTGATTTCGAGGACTAAAGCATATAGACTTGAAAAAGATCAAGGAAGATCACTGAAAAGGTAGATAAGATCACAAGTGAAGAGCTTTAGTTAAAGCAAAACTTTTAATTGACCCCATCTAGATTTGGGTGTTGTCATTTATGCTGTGTGATAATGTCCAGATTAGCTAGTGGTTTTTAGTATATGGTTTTAGAAACAATTCATAATTTGTGGGTATCCTTATGCTTGTATTGCAAGTGTTTTAGTTAAAGAAAAAATAACTTGTTTTGTAGGTTGTAGTAGTTTTGAAATACTATAGTAATTCATAGGGAGAAGTTGTATTCTTAACCTCATTTAAAAGATCTATGCATGCTTTGGATCTATTGGGCGTAGTATTTTCTTGCAAGAGATTCTCCACACGTATCTTGTGTTCTAGTTTGCATCTCTTTTGTTATCATTTCTTTTTCAACTTGAGATTTATCATTGTTTATGTACTTGGGTGTATAAAGTTCTTAGCATGTTTTCACTACAAAGTTATATCTCATCGCCATATTTGGTATCAGAGTCCCAAGCTTGATTAGAGAGAGGGATACCTTTATTTGAGTGTGTGATTGAGTTTTTGTTGTGTTTGTTTGTCGGGCCATCATATTAATTATGATAAGAGCAATATTTATTTTTCAACACTATGGATAGCCTATAGAATAAAATCAAAGTCATCCTAGGTTGTTAGTTTGCCTCTCTTCCTAGATTCTATTTGGGGCTACCCGTTACTATTGAAGAGGTGTCAAGTACTGTCCAGGGGTCAATTTTAGAAAGAACGACATAAGTTGGCATAGTGGAAAGGAAAACGTCTTAGTAGTGTTGGAAAATCATTGGCAGTGTCCCTCCAAGGAAATTTAGTTTACTTCCTTTCTTTGTTCAAGATTTGAAGCTCTCTAGTAGAAAAGTTGGAAAAAATCTAGAAAACCTTCTTATGGACAGGTATGGAAGAGAGAAAGAGAATGACCCTTGTTAGTTGGGATAAAGTTTTCCAACCAAAGAATATAGGAGGATTGGGAATTAGGAAAATCTCTTTATTTAACAAAGCCCTATTGGCGACAATTGTCTAGAAATTAGCACTTCCCAGTACTGATTGGTGTAATATTATGGCCACCAAGTATCTAAATAATGAGAGATTTTACCGTGTTCTTACCACCCAAGGATTCCCTAGTGTGTCTAAGATTTGGAATACCATTCTTATATGTCAGAATATAAATCATGCTGGGCATAAATGGCAGATTGGCAATGGTCAAACAATTCATTTTTGGGAGGACACTTGATTGGGGAATAATTTGTTGATCTCACACTAACTGTTTAGGGTTCTTTGTGGGAATGCCAAGTAATTTTTTGGAGATTGGGTGGCGGACTACCTATCATAGGTTAAGTATTGGAAGAATATTGCACTCTGTTGCCTTGATCAATAGCAACTATTACAAGCCTCAAGGATTGTAGGAGTTACATTACAACATGTAAGAATTCCCTAGTTCCAAAGAATGTAGAAATTTTTCTGGAGCAAGAACCCAAGATGAGAATTCACTATGAGAACTACTTATCACCTACTCCCAAAGGAAGGTAATTCTATTGATCTTTGGAAAAGAATTTGGAATCCACAACTTATCCCTAAAATTAATTTTTTCTGGTGGATGATTAGGCATAGTAAAATTCTTACACAAGATAACCTAATTAAACACAATTTTTAGTTACTTAAATGTTGTGTCCTTTGTAAGTGCGAAGAGGAGAATATATCACACCTAATTCATTGCACCTATTTTCAAGCTCTTTGGAATATGGTGCTGCACAAGCTCCAATGGATTGGGTTAAGAATAACGAGGTTCAATAACTTATTTTTAACTAGAATAGTACCTCCCATGATCCCGTTATTAGACATCTATGGATGCAAATTCCCCCTCATCTAGAAGGGAGCATATGGAAGGAAATAAACTACAATTTTTTTTATGGTGCTCAAAATTTGATTGATAAAGTCTTTCGAGTCTTCTTTAAATTTCTCATGGAAAACTTGGCAGTTACCACTTGGCCTTGCCCTTCCTTCCTCCATCACAGGATGACAATAAGATTGCTAAGAATTGGGGTCTTGCTGACTCCTATGCTAAATTTGATAACTCGAAGTGGAGGAGGAACACCAAATGGTCTCCCCCTAGATCAAGGTAGTTTAAACTCATTTTTATGGGGCTACAAGACAAGCTAAGGATTGGGCTATTGTAGGGGGAGTGATTAGGATGGATTTTGGAGAGATAGTGGTAGCCTATGGTGGTAATCTATAGAGTAACACCAACAACCAAGGTGTAGAAATGAACCTCTTCTGGGGTCTTAGGATTGCACTATCAATTGTTATTAAAATATTATCTATAGAGGGCGATTCTAAGCTTATTATTGATGTTGTTAAAGGTCTATCTCAGGTCAATTGGTGGATTGATGGAATTGTGAGGAATATCCACAAACTCGTCTTTGATATTAATCATGTCTTCAAGAAAGGTAATGTGGTAGTTGATGTTATGGCTGCGTTGGGCTATAGTGTGGAGGAGTTGAGATGTTGGAGAAAGAAGGATTCCCTCCTAGTTAATATTCATACCATCCCAAGGGGAGAGAGCTTAACTACCAATATTGATGATGGATGACACATTTGTTTGGTCCATGTGGATTCTAATACATGTACAACTATGTGTTGGGCATGGTTCTATTGGCGCTTCAATCTAGATGGTTGAAGCGGGAAAACTTAGCTAAAAGTTTGAATTTGAATTGGAATACGAACTGGATGATGTGGCAAGGTGACTTGGGGATGTGGACCAACACATATAAGTGGGATAATAAAATTAGTAACAATAAGATGTATATGTGGCATTGACAGAAATATGAGAACCATGTGAACCTTGGTTTGGGTTGCATCATTTTCTAATCACACACCTACTTATTAATTATTATTTTTCTTGCAAAGGTGCACACTTATTGTTCATTGTGATGAAAATACAAGTGTATGTGGGAAATTGTAGTTTATATGAGCTGAGTTTTTTGGAGTGGTTGATTAATAATTATACCCAAGCTAGCAAGCAAAGCCTTTATTTCCCTTCAAATCGTTGGGTTTTTATGGCAAGTTTCTTTAACTATGCATTTGACTCTACAGTTTTATGTCCAGGGTGAGCCTTTATGGCAATCCTTTTCTTGATCCCTTAGTGATGGGTGGGGACCGTGTCTGCATTGAGCCAGGTAAGCCAGATGATTTAAAGAGTGACACCACTATGTAGAATATCTGTAGAGAGGGAGTAGTTTCTGAGTTTATTGAGTCCATCAATGGCTTTGATGAAGGTTTATCAATGCAATTTTCCACCTCCTATGAGGATAGAAAAGTCACTGTGGGGGGAATCTCCTTTGAAATTAACAAATAAGTGATAGAATTAAAGGCTACTGGTTTATCCTTTACGGGTAGGAAATTGAAGAAAACTAGTTGAGTGGTGGATAATAATAGCCTTAAAAGTTTTTCCTGAGGAAGCGAAGCTTTGGTTAAGATGTAGGGAGGATATGAAAGGGAGTAGTTGCCGCCACCATGGAACTAGGTTTGTCTCATGATAACAAAATATTTCACTTCAAAATTTGACATTTCAAAATTTATAACTATTACCATATGCCACTTCTAAACCATTTTAGGAACCATGATCTTATCACATTCTTGTTTATCTTGCTTAATTTTCTTGAAAGCTCTATCATGAAAGTGATGGAAAATGCTCAAACCTAGAGAAAAACATCTATCCCTTTACACGTAGGGTAGATTTATAGGCTCTATACCTTTCATTTGGTTCTTTGCCCTCCCAAATCCATTGTGGTTTTTGAGGCCCCTAATTCGTACTCCCCCACACCTACCAACATTATTGATGCCCCAGACTCGAGCAAGAAAAAGTGTAACTGCCATCCTAGAGTCCTCAAGATTACTTCTATTCCAAAGACCCTTGAAACTCCCAACACCATTGTTATTGTCACAGAGCCGAGTGGGTTGAAAAGTAAAGCATCCAAACTATTGACTGTTAGTAAAAAGAAATGGAAACCCCCCCCCCCCGTCTCCTGCTAAGAAGGCCATATTACTTATTCAGGAAGTGTTTAGTGAGGAAGAAATTGAGACTAAAGAGGAGCACAATAACCCCTGAAGGTCCAATAGGCTAGCGACTCACTCCACATATAAGAGTAAAAAAGCCTAGCTTGTCTATGACTCTAAGGAAGGCAAAGTTAACCAAGGGAGTGAGAAAACAATGAGAAAGGAGAAAAGGAGAAGACAATCGATGATGACAGTGGTGAAACTGAGACTACCAATAGCTCCAAGAAGTCAACAACTATTAGCTCTACTCACATTTCTAACAACACAAAAGTGGAATCAATTGATCTTACTGAGGATATGATGCACGAGGAGGAGAATGTCAACTTTATTGCTAGAAAATACATTTGTGCTAATTGTCACAACACAACCATTGAACTAGCAAAACTAAAGATTGAGGTTGGTGAATTCAAACCTAAATTTTTTGAAATGGAAAGGAAAATGGGATGTATTTCTAGGTTCAACCTCTATATCATGCATAGCTCTGCAATACCCTTGTGTTTGATGCAGTGTAAGGTGCTTGGTAAAGATGGAGAAGAGGAAGGAAATTATAAGGAACTCTTCAAGTTCCTCATAGATGACTAGAGTCATGTGCTCTATCAGTTAGACTGTGACATAAAATATGTTGACCATGGCTAATTTCTGGCTATTTTTGGTTCTCAGTAGTGGGGCTTTCAATAAAACATTTTTCTTTTTGATGTCTTATGGTAATCTAGACTTGGGTTTGAGAATAAACCTTTCTCTAGTTATTAGTTTCTTAGAAGATTATATTGTCTTAGGTTTCAAAGTGAAGACTCTGTTTACTTACAATGTGTTGTTAGACATTGATGTGTATATGGTTCACTATGTACTGCTAGTAGGGGCTTGCTTTTGGTTGTTTCTTTAGGTTGCAGTTCTTGATGTTAGCGTGTTGTTAGTTTTTATGCCCTTGGATTGTGGTTTTGTAAGGGACAATGCTCTTGTTTTGCTGACTAATTAATAGAAAAACAAATAACTTTAAGATTAATTTAATGATTGTAATCATAATTATATAGATTTTTTAATTAAATTAGAAATATATATTTTCACTATAATATTAATATTATTTTATTGAAATAAGAATTATAGTTATATTTATAATTAATTTTATATAAATATAATAAAAATTATATAATTTAAAAGTAACAATAATTTAAAATTTCTTCTCAGTCTAGGAAGAAGGATGATTCTGTTCTTCCTCCAACTGCACTTGCAGGGTCAATGGTGGCTGCTGGTTTTGAAGCGGTGCTTGCTGGAGACTCCTCTGCTCTTCTTCCTCCAGTTGTTGCTGGTGGTGGGACTGTTGATGGGTATGTGTTTGCTGGGGTAGAACCAAATCATTCTCCGTTGGAAGCTGTTGCTGTTAGGACTGGGGGTGTTGGCTTGACTGCTGGAATTTTGGCTCCTGCTAGTTCGGTTTCGGATGCTCCTCTTACTGATAGATCTTTGGTTAGGGGTAAAGTTAGCCCGGTGCTGGATATGTCGCAAATAGATCCTTCTCCATTGTTGGTTGTTGGTTCCTCAGCTTTGAACTCTTTGTGCTGGCAGAATGATGTTGCTAGAGTTGAAGATGGTTGGGTCATTGTTAAAGGTAAAAATTTTAAGAGGTCATCTTCATCGTTTGACATGACCCTTCGGTCCCATAAGAAGGGGACGAGATGATTGGTCTCCTCCTTCTTGCTACTGCTACCTAATGTTTCACCTTTTGTAGCAATTTTGGTAGGTCATGGAGTGTGTGATTCTCTTAGGCTTCAGCTGATCTGTCTTGTTTTGGGAACTCTTATTGTTCTATCTTAAGTTCCTATATGTACAGGGTTCCGGTGCCCCTTCAAAACCTGATGTTACGTTAATAAAAAAACAATAATTCAAAATTATAATAATTGATAATTAAAGAAAATAATTTTATTACAATATTATGAAGACAAATATTTGCCACCAGTAATATTTTTTATTAAAATTGAAATTAAGATTAATAATTATTATAATTATGCCAAAGGCGTTCCCCATATGAAGTGGATAAGCTTTGTTTGAAAATCTAACGACGAAAAGATGCAGAGAATAGTGGACAACCATTGCAACAATTTGGGCCGTCCGATTTTTTGAGTTTAAATTTTCTCTTGGACAAGTGCTTTCTGTTTGATTTCGTCGTCCTAGCCCCTACTACAAGTTGTGATATAACGGTGGCATTTGTGTTGACTGCAAAGCTCAAAATCATTCTCAACAGAATACTTGGGCATCTTGGGCTTGAAGACGATGTAGAAAATAATTGTAGCAGAACACAAACTCAGAAATAATGACTTGTCAATGAAAAACAGTTAATGCAGTTTCGGTATGCTCAATTCCTTATGTGAGTAATAAACATTATTTTGGATATGATATCAAATATATTCAGTCGTGCAGTTCTAGGTGTAAACTTGGGCGATTTCTAAGAAGTAAATATTAATGCCAACCAGAACGACTACATCACCCTCAGCTCATTGCATAATGTTAAGAAATAAATGTATTCATTTGAATATGCAAACCAATTAATTCAGTTGGCTGTGTAGTAGTTGAAATTAAAACATTGCTTTGAGTTTGAAGTATAAATAATAAACCAAAAGAATATAAATATGCAATTAATTGAGGAGGAGAATTCTTTATTTTACATAAGCCATCAAATAATCTTGGATTTACCATATATAAAAACTTCTAACTTTGAATTAACTAAGTTTTATGGAAGCATTGGTGCACATCAATGATTAACATGTGATCTCGCATACAAATTGGAAAACTATGACCCTTTAATGAAAAACAACTAATGAATTTTTGGTGTGCTTAATTTCTTTTGTGAGCAATAAATTTTATTTGGGCCATAAATGTGTATTCTTGTCTTGTGAAAGATACAATTGTATATTGTTCATAGGTGTGCATGTTCCCCAACACATGGATTGTGAGTATTCTATCAAATGGAGATATCTTGTTTATAGGTGTGCATGTTCCCCAACATATGGATTGTTTATATTCTATCAAATGGAGATATCTTATTGCTAGCCCCCGTAGGTATGTTATGTTTCTTATGTTCTACTTGTCTCCATTCCCTACATGTTGTATCTGTGAGATGGATTAACTTTACCCACTTCTCAAAGATTTGAGTACCAATTTGTTTATAACAATGAGATTATGAAACATTTCTTGGACTAATTTATGTCTATTGCATCTTGCAAAAGAAGTTAAAATACCAACAATTTGACTCCATTATGTGAATTGAACACTAATGGTTTAAAAGGGTTATTTAAATTTGATTTTAGTAGATAAACCTTTATAATAAGTATGTCGAAAAGATATGGAAGGGAAGGTAGGCACACTTCCGTCTTAATTTATATGTCTACCTTTCTCGTCTTTATATATATTTTTTGGAATTGATCTTCAATATATCTTCAACATACCTATTGCACACCAAGGTGAGATTGCTAGTTATAACTATTCAATAATAAAATTATAATATCAAAGAGCTTGTTTGTTCTAAACATCTAATTTTTTTAACAACTCATTTAAAAATAAATAAATAAATTTTTCTTTATCTTACAATCTACATAATCTTTTTTTTTGGCAAAACGCATGAGGGCTTGAATATATTAAATTAAATTAAAGTTTGCGGTTTAAAAGAGATGAGGCTCTCATCATTCTAGATGTAGTGTTGAAGAATAGAAATAGAGACCAAATTCAACGTTACCTACAAAAGATAAGTGACTCATATTTAACCATGCATATACATTTAGGCCCAAATGATACAACACAAAGCAGTACTGGATTTTAGCCCCCAAAAACTAAGGATTAAAAATATGACTACCCCTTAACCGAGCTAGTATGCAAAAAGGCTCCAGATACACACATATACAAAGCCGACGTGGACAGGATGGGCAAAACGAAGCAACCCCAATGTGCCAGGGGTGTGTCCCGAGATAACAAAATATGGAATTTGAAACTCCCAAAAACATGCACACGGGCAACGACATTATTCCTCCATAGCTTTGACGAGAACCTCATGTTCGTTCTGTTGTTCTGCAACATTTCCACAAATTCCATCCTGAAAATGGGTATTAGCACTGCCTTGTCCTTCATCGTGGTCAGCAAGACGATCCTTTTGTGGAAGGGCGTTCAAATTTGGAAACCTCAGGTGTGGAGGATCATGGACATGGTCGAGAGAAATAAGAACCCCGACCTTTACCTTGATACGTTCTGCGAGCATATGACCTAAAACCCTTTCATACCTGTTCACCGCCTCTCTGTTGTACCTGAAATTTTGGGTGAGGAGAGAGTGCTTGATGCTATCGTAGACATTAACAAAAGTATGCCCATTGAGCAAAAAATTTCGTGGGAACAAACCACCAACAAGAGCCTTACCATGCCACAAATCATACCGTTGAGCCGCAGATAATAGATAATTATCAATGAAAAATCTACTCTTTACAACCTTTATAGCAATCAACTCCAAGGCATTGTAAGACTGAAGTAAATCCATAGCATTTGAAAGAAAGATTGATAAAACCTGAGATGGGTATATCAGTCTGCGAGCCTCTGGGTCAAGAATTTCAGCCCCTAGAAGATGTTTGACATTCCTTCGATATTGAAAGTAGTGGACATGAAAAATGAGCCCCATGTCATCATTATCCATTTGCCATGTGAAAGGCCTTTCCTAAGCTGCGATAGGTATGGAAACCCTGAAGTTACGAGGCAAATATTCCATATGCATTTTGGAGTAGGTCTCGCAAAGATCACACTCAAAATTTTCCTTCTTCGGATGACCCAGAGTCGCTGTGCATTTTAGCTTGACACGACACCTTTGAAATTCAAAAAAACCCAACAATGACGAACTAAGCATACACTGAGCGCAGAGAAATGGCGAAGGAAATAATGGAGAAGAGCCCAATTTAATGGAGAGGTGACACACTTGGGCTGCCAAATTTGTGTGGAGGATGGCCTGAAATGATATGAAATAAATATAGGATCACAAATCACTCGAGACTTTGTAATTGAAGTGACCGTAAATTCCCCAAACATTTAGAATGGCATGCGCAAGACTATATGAAATGTCATCGTGGCCTTCTTATGATCAACATGGTGGCGCAAACCAACAAGCTCACACATGTGAATCCTGGAAATACCATCATTTGTAAGAGTACCACCTTAGGATGGCCACGTACCATGCTGGAAATCACACACTTGGAGTCAGTACAAGCAACATGGAATTCATAAAATAATGTGACATCAAACCATAACCCAATGATGAAATCATGCCAATTGGGAAAGGGAACCATAATAGAGGAAAATGAAACTTCTCCAAATTAAGAACCGTCCAAAATAGTAAGTAGGACTGCTAACTTGAATATCAAATCATAGATATGAGATAATGTCAAGTAAACAAAGGTGTCCTAAGGTTCTGAACTTGAAGCAAATGAAGTGAAGTTGGCAGTTGCTGGTAAATCTGTAGGTGCCGACGAAAAGGAAGGTGTCCCCACCGGTGAGCTCATCCCCATCTAAGAAGCTTAGGAAATGACAAATGTTAATTGCACATCATACTAATGTGAGCAACCTAACTCACTTAGATGAATATCCTTGTTCCCCAACAATAAGTGTTTGCAAAGAAGGGAACATATAGAAACAAATGGGAGGAGTAACTAGTTCAATTCCAATCTTATCACAACCCATGCTATCAAGATGATCAACTACCCATTTTCCTTCCCTGTATGAGTGAGATAGACAATAACTATCAAAACTGTCCAGCATGAGCCATACTTGTTGCAATATGTATTTGAACTTCTAGTTGTAGCATTTTCATTGTTTTCATGCATTAATGAGGATCAAAGAGTCTCCTTCGACATGGATTTTGGAGATCTCAATACTCTTAACTGTGATTAGGCCCTGGAGCAATGCTCGAGCTTCAACAATATTTTTTTCGACTGTGAGAAAAGCCATGGACTTTAATGCAACAACTTCGCCAAGATAATCTCGAATATAAATACTAGCACCTACAATTCCCAGGTTCCCTCTAGATGCCCCACCAAAGTTAAGTTTGAAATATTCTTGATTAGATGGGTGTCATTTGATTTGGAACCTGTCAACCTTAGGTTTGAATGGTAACAATTGACTCCCTTTAAAGGGTAGTCTAATGCCCTCCCATTGTCTCATAACACTGTCATCCCAAGATGTGAACATAGCAAAACAAGTTTTGATTCTTTGGACATATGAATTAACCAATTTTGCCACTGATTGCTCTATTTTATCTCGAACATGTTCAATAGAAGATGGAGATTGCTTGAATATGCATTTATTTCTCTCCCACCATATGGAGCAAATTAGTGTGGCTGAGATGACTCTCCATATGCAAGCAAAAAAAGATGAGTTATGGCGAACTGGCCATGATTGGAATACATCCCAAACTGTATTAGGCAGAGGTGTATAGAAGTTGAGTTTTTGTAATGTATGCTGCCAGTATTGCAATGCAAAGGGGCATTGAATGAATAGGTGATCCTCTGTTTCTGCCTCTTGTTCACAAAGAACACATCTGAATTGTTGAGAAATATGGAGTTTTTCCAATCTATCACTAGTCAATACTCATTTTCATAATGCCAACCATGCAAAGCTACCCACCTTTGGAATAACCATATTGTTCCTACAAAAAGATTATGGGCGTTGTCTCTGCTATTTATTTTCCCTATGAAGAATAGCTTTATAACCTTGTTTGATAGAATATATACCATCTTTTGTCGGAGCCCAAATGACTTGATCTACTGTGTTTGAAAGGAAAACTACCTTGGAAGAGAGAAGATGGTTCAGTCTGGGCATTTGTCCTAGATCAATTGGGGTATCATGAAAGTTCTTCCATGTTACTTGATGTGATCCCAATTGAATGTGACTTACATAATCAATAAGTTTGTGTCCCCAAAATTGAGTTAGGATAGGAATGGAAGGCTGTAGTTGATCAATAGTGTTAAGAGGCAGGTATCCGTTCCATGAATCGTTCCAAAAGTGGATCTCCTCTCCATTGTGAACATTCCATGACACATAATTGGTGACAACCTGTCTTGCTTCCATCGTAAAATTCCATATTACTGAACCATTAGGGGGATTTGCCACCATAAGTATTCTTTTCAGGTCTAGAGAATCTAAATACTTGGCCTGCATGATTCGTCACCAAGTTGTTGCAGATTGAGAGAACATTCTCCAAGTTAGCTTTCCTCCAAAAACAATATTGTGCTTAGCTAGATCATGTAAGCCAACACCTCCAACTGATTTATGTGAGACCATGTTGTCAAGGGAGATCAAAGGTATCTTTTTAGTGTCGGATAAGTTTCCCTTCCAAAGGAATTCCCTGATAATATTTTGACTCTGATTAATGACAGACTTGGGGGATTTTAGAACAACAATGTAGTAGTTAGGTATGGCTGAGAGCACTGATTTGATGAGGAGTCTTCCTGATAGTGAAAGCCATCTTTCTTTCCAAGCTGAAACCCTTGTTTTTATCCTATCAATTACTGAACTCCAATAGCATGCTTTGTTTGATCCCATGAAGAAGGTGATTCTGAGATATTTACTAGGTAAATCACCAATTTGGAATCCGAGAATCTGAATGATCCTTCTTCTAATAAAGGCCTTTGTATTGAATATATAAACTTTGGATTTGTGCTCATTTATTTTTTGACCTGAGACTGCAGTGTAAGTTAGTAGTGTTTGTTTGATATGTTTTCAAGGAGGGAAGCTTTCCCATAAAGTAAAGTATCATCAAAAAACAAGGTGTGGGTGGGTGATAAGATTGTTTGAGGGATACATACACCTTTCCAAAGTGATAACTCATGTTTGTGTTTAATGAACCTACTGAGAGATTAAACCATGATGATGAAAAGGAATGGGGAGAGAGGGTCTCCTTGTCTCATTCCCCACGTTGCTTGAAAGAAACTTGAAGGTGAACCATTAATTAATACCAAAAAGGTTGCACTTGAAAGGCATGACAAGATCCATTTGCACCACTTGTTTGAGAACCCAAACCTTAGAAGTACCTTTATTAGAAAGCCCCAATTGACTCTTTCGTGAGCTTTCATCATGTCCAATTTGATGATAAAGCAAAAAATATGAGAGGACAAAATGGAGTGGAGGACCTCGTGAGCAACCAATGCCCCATCCATAGTATCTCTGCCTGGGACGAAACCCCCTTGTTTGGGAGAAATGATTTTTGGTATTAAATGCTGCAACCTCAGGTAAATGGCCCTAGTGAAGATCTTGTAGACAGTATTACAAAGGGAAATAGGGCGGAAGTCTGCAAATGTGTTTGCGTCTTTCATTTTCGGTATGAGTGCAATATTAGTGGTGTTGAAAATTCTCAATATGGCGCCTCTTTTTCTAGTTTCTTCCATGGCTGAAATCAAATCATGTTTTATAATTTCCCAACATTTCTGAAAGTAAAGTGTTGTAAAGCCGTCTGGGCTCAGTGCTTTATCCGGTGCTGTAGAGAAAACAACATTTTTAACTTCCTCTTCTACAAATGGTTGAAGAAGGAGAACATTATCCTGCTGTTAGATACTCTGGTGATTGGAATCCAATAGATCTTGTTCTGCTATGTCATTGAGTGCAACATTTGCTGTGGACAGTGCAAGCAAATTTTTGAAGAAAACAACTCCCTCATCTTGAATTTCCCGGGCATTAGTAATGAGGCTACCTGATCCTGTAGCATGAATGGAAAAGATAGTTTGAGCCACTCATTTTGCTTTTGCTGAGTCATGAAAGTACTTTGTATTTCGATCCCCATCTTGCAACCATAACTCACAAGATTTCTGCCTCCAATAAATCTCTTCCCTCTTACTCAATTCTTCCCATTCTGATTGAAGTTGTCGTTGTTTGCTTTATGTGTTAGCGTCCAATCCATGTTGGATAATATGTTCATGTATGTTGGTAAGCTCTTTTGTCACCTCCTCCTTTTGAGTGAAAATGTTCTTGAATGTTTGAGCATTCCAACATTTAATTTGGGATTTAACATGACGTAATTTTTGAGACAACTTAAACATTTTGGTGCTTTTGCAGTAAGGGACTGAAACCCACCATTGCCTTAGAAGAGGAAGGAAGTGGGGATGTCTGAACAATTTGAAATAAGGCTTGTGCTTGACTGGAATGACAATTGATACAACCAGAGTTATTGCATAATGGTCCGAGTAAATGAGAGGAAGAATATCTAATTGTAAGGCAACCTTGTCAATTAGCCAGTTGGTATATGCCAAGAATCTATCTAGTCTCTCTGTAATTTGAAAGAGATCCTTTCTTTTGTTAGTCCATGTGAAGTGCCTATTTTGAGGTAGGATGTCTTTGAGGTGATTGCCATTTATGAAACGTTTGAAGTCATCCATTATTTTCTGCGGTGGGCACATTCCTCCTTTTTTTCATCGACTAAAGTAATGGCATTAAAGTCACCCCAGGAGAATTTTTCTCCTACATATCTTTGAATGAAAGAGGTTAGGGTATCCCATAACACTTTCTTTTCACGAGTGGTAGATGGTCCATAGACATTGATGATAGTAAATTTCAGGTCAAAGTTTTGGGCGCATAAAACTTGCTAATTGTTACCTCCAGCCAGGGGCTCCATCTTAGTAGTTCGAGGGTTCCATAATGTGACCAGACTAGCTGAGGCTCGCAATGTCAGCTCATGAATATTATTCCAATTTGACCATTTCTTGATTGTAGTCAAATTTTATCTTGTGAAGTTTTGGTTTCTTGTAGTAGAAAAATGTAAGCACTCGAAGAATCTATCTGATATTTAATCAGAGTGCATTTGTCAAGGCGTTGGTACCCCTGAGATTCCATGAAATAAACCTCATTGTGGTCGAGGAGAGCAACATGCCCTCCTTAGACATTTTGTGATGGACAAGCTTTTGTCCAAAGTGGATTGCAGTCCCTCTTCATTCTCCTCTTTTATTTTCTCAGGTTTGGCTTTCTCCAACGCTTTTTTGGGGAACTCTTCATCGCATTATGTTTTAAAGGCGTTTGGGCCAGAGATAAGGTTTGGGAGAAGATAACATGATCAAGCTCCTCTGGCAAAATGGTGTCCTCTTTACTTAGTTCATTTCAAACCGATCAACTGCAATCTTGTCCTCATGGGGAGGGAGTGGAGGAGAAGACGAGGAGAATGAAATTTTAACTGAGCCGAGCCCCTCTTCTTCAATAATCTGATCAATAAGGTCAGAGCCAATTGAATGTAGCATATCCTCTTCCATCTTTTCCGGGTTGGCTGGTGCCACACTTGAGGTTTCTTTCACCCGAAGTGCAACATTTTTAATATCCTCACTGGGCACATTTGGGGTATTCAATAAGCAGCATGGTGTAACAAAGTTGGAAGTTTTCAGGGGGAAGGGGAAGAAGCAGGGGAAGGAGTTGGAGAATTAAAGTCATCCTCATTTGCCTTCTAATCATCTTTGTCAAAACCTGCTGAAAGTGTCCTAATCTTTTTTTCCCTTTGCAGGTTAGATGTTGGACTAGATATCTTTTTTGGCGAGCAAAGTGAAATGTCCATCGTTTCATCAACGTTGCTTGTGGCAAAAAGTGGACCTAGTAATTTCAATAAATATTTTGGGAAATGTCAGCTTCCTTCCCTAGACTTAACCCTAATGTCAATAGGGGCTTTTGAAAACATCAATTGCGTGACAAGATCATTCAGGTAGAGACTTGGTAGCCGATTTTAACATGCAATAGGGTGATACTATTACCTGTTTCAATTGTTCAACATTTACCAGCTCGACATTATTTGAACTACAAGGAGACTAATGCTGGTCAGTTTTCACAATCTGCCCATCCTGAGTTGCGTGCACATTTTGTTGGTCATTATGAGACACCTAAGGATTTTAAGGTGATTTCTTGATTCTGAAGTGAGATTAAGTTAACATCTTGGCAGGTCTGAGTATTGTGATCCAGAGAGTGACAACAAGAACAAGTATTACGAGGATTTTAAAAAATGAGTTGTTTCCAAAGATCATTTTTGGAGTTGATTTGGAACACCCGAGGGATAGGTTTGGAGGTGTCTAGGAGTAAGCAGACCCTCATAGGTGTTGAAGGATCATGATATTGAATGAGATCATGTTTGAGAAAGATGCCCAGATTGTTAGCAATGACCTGAGTAACATGGAGTTCCCTATACTCTAATGGAAGAGATTTCATTTATAGCCAAAAGGGAACAAATCTAGAATAAAAAAGTTCAAGACAAAAATTAGGGATCCAGGCGTTCATGCTTAAGCTCATTCCTTGAATCACGTAGGATTTATTCATGAAAACTACATCTCTATCATCACAGTTGTGGAAACGAACCAGAAAAATCCCTTTAACATTGTCTAAATAAAAAGCTTGGTCTACACCTTCCCATTCATTGGATAGAATATCCTTGAGGTTGTGGATCGGGAAAGGGTGTTCCCATAATTTACAAATAATAGCTCTCATTCATAGATACAAACATTGTGAAAATAATTGTGCTTGAGAGAATGTAATAGATAACATAACGGGTTTGGGTGGGCGCTCCTCATATATTCCCTTGTCCTTTGAAGCTTGAGTCTCTTGGGGTGCCTTTGGTCTCCACTGCATCTCTGTCTTCTTGACGCCCTTGCGGGTTTGTTTCTTGCGAAAGCTCTTCCTCATGCCCATGAAACCTTTGTTTGGATGCCCTGTAGCATATGTTTTTGGATTTAAGGGAGTCCAAGAGGACTGGTGCTGCTCCTGAGATCTGTGAAGCAATGTGTGTTCATATTTTTTCCCCTGGAATCCCTTTGGTCTTTTGGGAGTGTTGGATGCCCTGCTAGTCTTACCAACATGAATATTCCTTTGCTTGATGGGTTTATTAGGCTTTCGTGAGCCATTGTTGTGGTTGCAAAAAGACTGCTCCATAGATAAATACCCATTCCTTCGCTGTTGGCTTTGAAATCCTTTTGAGCCATCGACAACCAAAAATCGAAGGGGTTTCTCCACTTGTTGTTTGGAGTGGATGGATCTGTCATTCTGGGATATGCTATCTTCTTCGGAAATGTCAAATACAGGTTGCTTATCTTTATTGAGTCGATGAGGCCACTAGAAGGGGACGCATTTAGGCTTAGAGAAGTGAAGCTTCAAGGGTTTCTCATGTTGAGGAAATGCCTCCCGCCTCGATCAAAGCTGCAAAAATTCGTCAGATCCATTCTGCAAGTATCTTGCCAAAGTCGACCATGGGCCTGCCAGCTCTGAGTATTCCTGCAAGGGTATTGCATAACCTGCGATTGCCAATGATTCGACCCTCTGGAAAATATGCCCATTGGAAGGAGGTCGTATCATGCGGAGCCCGTGGCCAAATTGGATAAATACAATCTACACAATCTTACTCTTTCCTTAAAATGTATAAAAATCTTAACTTTGTGATCTTTGATTAGGATAAGTTTTACGTGAATTGGCATTTGACAGGTATAATCTTCTCCTTCCTTCCCTAGTAAATCAATATTTTTTCTTTTATTCCGAAGAGCTTGAGCACAACTCAATTTCTGTATAGTACAATCCCGCAATACAATAAATCCATGCAAAAGAGAAGAAATTATGTAAACTAGGAAATTCAACATCTTCTTACTGCTATCCTAAATGCCACACAGAAGTCTAACCAAACACCTCCTTCAAAAGTATTGAAAGCTCAGAAACCTTGGGAAATCTGACGTTCGTAAACGGCTGGCACCAGTCCAATCATATATCAATATCTGCTTCTGTATTTGGAGTCGCTCAATCACCGATCATGGCATTTTCAAAACTACTATTTTTATCATTAATAACAATGATGAGATATTTTTCAGCCGAGGGAAAGGAGTGGAAGCACGCCCATGCGACCTTCTATGGAGGCAATGACACATCCAGAACAATGGGTATGTAAGAAATTATAACCTGTTAAAAATGTGATGATTAAGCCCAACAAAAAAATATACAATAAATCTTATTGAATTGAATTGAATCGAATTTACTAGACCAACAAAATAAAGGATCAAGAGTCACATCTTAAGCCATCTTCAGTTTCTTCTTGATGTTAGCTCTTTTGTTATGAATCTTTATTATTAATTTAGTGAAGCCTTTCTTGTTTGAAAATCTGGTGTAGACAACCATTCCTCAAGTTGTCCTCGTATTTAAAAATGAATGCAATGCAGGTGGTGCTTCTGAGTAACACAAATTTTACAATTATGGATATCGAAGCATGACAACGACACTAAGTAGTGCGTTGTTCAAAGTCGGGCTGAGCTGCAGAGGTTGTTATGAGATGCAATGTGACTACCAGGTAGATCCACAGTGGTGTGTGGGCGGAGGGGTGATAGTCACTATCACGGACACCAACTTCTGCCCGCTAAACTATGCCCTGTCCAATGACAATGGAGGGTGGTGCAACCCACCTCTACACTACTTTGATCTCTCTATTCCTACTTTTCTGCAACATCGCTTCTTATTGTGCCACCATTGTCTCTATCCTATACAGATGGTATCGATCTTAAAAAATTACACAATTGAATTCTGATAGCTATATCATAATTTGACTTGTTTTCCTACTTATCAGCTGATGAGATAAAGGAGCATTATAATCAATGGTTCATACGACAATACTTTCTCAAGTTTTACAAGTGAACTTAATCTTGGAGAAAAATCTATGGTTAAGTGCACTTGAATTGCAGTAATATTGGTATGGGTGACCTCCCGAGAAGGTCCCATGCTTCTGTGACCATCACCTAGATGCAGCAAGTGCTTAGTGTACCATTCATGCTCATGAGAGATGGGTTCTTATGAAGCAGTACTCATGAAAGACGGGTCAATGAATTTGACTAAAAAACCACATAGTTGAATTCTTGATAGTAATATTATAATTTGACATAACATTCAATCTTCATAAGAGATATTTTTTTGTGAACCATTGCAAAGTGGGGATCAATAAGTTTGACTCAAAAATTACACAATTGATTCTTAATAGAAATTCCCTAGAAAATCTCTCCACTTGTCAATCAAAATTTTGTTACTAAAAATAAAGCTATTACTTTTAAGTTCTAATAGTTTATGAAGCAAATTTATGTTACTTGAAATAACAAACTTTTATTGATACTTATTAGGGTGAAGCGTATTAAGAAAGGATGAATTCACTTTTCAATTAGTGGAAATGAGCATTTTCAAGTGGTTCTCATTAGCTGTAATGCCTCGCCAGGGAACCCAGGAGAACTTAACCTAAACACGACACTAAGTTCATGGAATAATTTTGTTTTTAAACGTTTACAAACAATATTAATAACAATGCGGAAGCAACACAATGAAGTACATGACATACATGAAATACAACTCATACATGATTAACATTCCTCGAGGGTTCTTTGACGTAGAATTACTTAAACAAATTAATCTACGATTACCATAATAAAGAACTGACATAAAGGTTACATAATCTGAAACCAATAACATACATCCCAAAAATAAAGATTACATATACAACTGATACCATAAGGTATACTACCTAATCAACATCCACTGCACAAATCACAGGGTATGTAATAATACATAATAATCAATACAATGCATCCTCCGAGGGATGATAACCATTAACACATATGGTACAAATATACAACTCATGAAACTGAATGTGTCTCCAAAGGAATAAGAAGATAGAACTGCATCAAAAAACATCCAAGCATGAAGAAAAATCCGTCGGAATCTCAAATGGTAATAAGAATCACTGCCACCCGACCACGTGGAACCAAAGGTCCACTCCCACCGTGCTGAGGAGATAGTAACAGGCCCATCACACGGGGTATACAACAAGATCACAAAACAAGGTACACATGACCTCATACTTTAATGCAAAGGAAGATCCTAAAAGCAATCTAAACCATAACAAAGAATACTAAACAATACCAAAGGTAACTGACACACGTAGGATAACCTAAGCTGTATATAGGGAACTGTCATCACATAAGTCCAACCTTGAAGGTAACCCTAGTAGTACCTCTTGACTCTGGCCTCCAAGTGACCCTATGTGGCTTAGTAATCCTTTCGTGAAGACAAGGATTCCCAACTCCCATCCTATCATGCAACAACACTCAAGGCATGGGTAGAGACTCATACATCTTATTAGTTCATTTTAAACCCCTTTAATGTATCATATTTTTACTTATTAAGTAACTTGCCAATGGGTTTACCTAGTAACCACTTAGAGTCCTGAACCCCCATTGCAAGCCACTTCCCCACTATACACTTAGTTAACCTACCTAGGCTCAAGATCAAGACATGAATATACATAATCACAAATCGCATCATGCTCATTCAGGAGCACATATGTTCTCAAATAACCAACAATAACCATAGTACACTCATAAGACCATAAAGCACATCATAACAGAATTAGGTTGGGTATAGGAAATCAAGACTATGATATCAACATAAATTTACAAATTAACATCACAACAAATATCATGCAAAAATTACAATCCCAAACCTCTGGATTATGTCCTATGGGTCATCTAGCCCAACAGGCATCCAAAAAACAAGATAACTTAGAAGAACATTCGATCCATTTAAACACGCACCCAAGACACATCACAGTGCAATAATTCATATTCAGAATACATTTAAATTAAATCGCAAATTCATGTATTCATTAAAACTACTATCCAACAATAACTAAATACACCATATTGATAAATGTCAACATTATCCCTAGATCTGTTTATAAACTCCGCACATAATTACAACTAGGGTTTAATTACCAATTTTCAGTTATAGCTATAAAGTTATTAAATTCCTAGGTGCCCTTTAAACATCAATATTAATCGTTCAATATCATCTTTAATAATTAGCTAACACCATAGAAATTCTCTGACTGATAATAAGCGGTTAATAAAATAAAAATTGAAGAATAAATCCTCCTTGATTCATAAATTCATAATAATATTAACTATCTTTTATAAAGAATACGATCCCCTCTTAACATATATTTCCCAAACTATACCACAAAAAAAATATAAAACTAATTTAAAATTAAGTATAAATCAATTTAAAAATTAATTATAAATTAATTGCAAACTAATTTAAATTAATAATAAACTAATTAAAAATTAATTTAAAAATTAAAAACAACCTAATTTAAAAATTAGATAAACTTAATTTAATAAGAAACAAATTAAATTAAACTACAAATGAAATTCAAATTAAAACTAAAAAAAACATTTATAAACAAAAAATAAAACATTAAATATGGGGGGGAGGGAGGGGTCCCTGTGGCCCCCACCCCCTAACCTACCGCCGGCACTACCGCACCGGCCGCCCCTCTCATGGGATGAGCCCGGCCGGTAGCCGGCTGCCGTGCCGGCAGTCACTGACTGTCGCGCCGACAGTCTTGGCTGCCGAACCGGCGCTGACGCCGAGTGCGTGCAGGCAGGGGGTGCGGTGGCCCCCACCACCCGCCTTCCTTTGCCAACAATTTTTTTTTTAATTTTTTTGTTTTTTTTTTAAAACAAAACAAACTTTAACCATTTAATGTCATATTTTTTTAATATATTTTTTTTTTCCCAATTTAAATTCCGAAAACGGAATTAATCTACAAAGAGTATTATTTTCTTTTTTTCTAATCCATTTCTAACCAATTTTATTTGATTGGTGTAAATTTAATTTTAACTCTGAGAGCTTACTTTTTTTTTTAACAATAATTTCTCAATAGACGTTTGCAAGGAGGGTATTTATTTTTCCCTCTTCTATAGTCTTAACTATAGGGCTGTTTAATTTTTCGTTTTCTAGGGGATCCATAGGGAATTATTCAACGAAATTTTGACAGCACTTCCGTACCCTGTTAATATATATTTTCCTTTGAAAATCAGGGATCTAGGTTTCCATAAACACACATTTCACAATAATTTTCAAACTAGAAACCCTAATACCCTTTTACATTTAATGCTATAAAACGAAACCCCTTATGCCCACAAGCACAGATTTGACATGCAAACTAGAATACACACGAAATTGATGTAAGAGTATATTTTCCAATTAAAATCAACAAAACCCAAAATAAACAAGCAAGGAATGACCAAACAAAGAATTCTTAGTTTTTCAGATGCATAGAAGACAGGAATCAAAAAACTAGAATTGACATGAACAAGACCCTACCTCCATAACTGTTGAAGAACACACAATGCAAAATCCAAGTAAGGGGAATTCCAAAGTTATGCTCCAAAACCAAGCACACACCCAAAGCTTCCAAAAATGCTCCCAAAAACCTGTTATGTTCAAATGAGAGAAGAATCCCCCTAATGAGGATCAACTTCCCCTAATTAAGCAAACCCTCATGACAACACATTTAGTTAACTCCTAAAAGGACTTCTCTCCAAAATTGAAAGAAAATAACAATTAATTAATTAAAATATCTAATTACTTGCACAACTCAACTTTGACTCCTAAATTCAAGTTGAGATCTCTTGACTTTGAAAATACTTTTCAACCAAATCTTGCACATGTAATTAATAAAATATTAATTTAAATAACTTAAATATTCAAAGCACCATAATCCAAGCAATTTAATATTTAACTATTTAATTAAGCATAAAAGCTCATTTACTCTAATATTCAATTAAATATTAATATTCAATAATTGCACTTTAAATAAACTTTCAATTAAACATAGGTATTTAATTTAATTTTCAATTAATTAAATACCCTATATTTAATAATTAATTGCAATAATGTTCAA
>MU227777.1:2862517-2901391 GCA_018584345.1 Thuja plicata | reverse complement strand
GGATAGGATTTGGACCTGAAAACTATCTCCCCTCTCTTACCATTGAGATTAATGTGATAGGGCACGCTCACTCCTGCCAATTCAGGGAAGACGTAGCCCGGTACCTGCAAACCTATCATCACCAAGACAAACATACATACATATATCATATGGCAAACAATGGTTGAGACTAGGTTATCGTGTGGATCTCACCGAAGCAAGTAACTACGACTCTGTCCCATACCATACCAATCACATCAAACAGTAATGAAAACATACAATGATCCATGTGCATATAAATCTAAGGTCAGTATTGTCAGAAACCATAATCAAAATGAAATCCTAACATATATATAAGCATCACTAAATAATCTTAAATCACATATACACAAAAGATACAACATGATAATAATGGATCAATAACATATTGAAAAGTAACGCATGAACATCCTTAAAATCACCTGAAAGAGCTAACACATACATACTATGGTCTAAAAGAGATCAGAAACTGACACAGACAGTCAGACAAAGGGGTAGGTATTACATTAGCAATGTGGCAGGTGTAGGGAACATGGTTTCTGTGTCTATAATGATACATTCCAAGAATAATAATTGGGAAAAGATGAGAGAACTAGGGACAAAATTGGATGATCTCTTCTAATTCTAAATTTATAGGGAGCTCCCTCTCCTTGCATGTAACCAAGAGCAACAAAATACACTCACAATACATCAAGCAATGCCTTCCAACTGGCGATTCGGTGAGACATATGAAGCAGATCACCAACTCTCAACACATACTGATTAGGTGCAATTAAAGCATAAGTAAGTGTTTAAAGCCACCTGATTGAGGCTTCTCAAGATTGCAACCATTCAAGGTTTAGATGTGATGTCATCCTAAAAGAATGCCCATCAATAATGTGGTGTTGAGAGAAAAAAAATGGATATTTTAACTTCTAATTTTATCCTCGATAATAAAAATTCACGCGTAGCTACATGCTATTGAAGAACGTACACGACTAAGCTCTAGACAAAATGCACCATTGACCAAATTTCAAAAATCCGAAAACACCACGGATTTTTGCAAAATTTTCAGCATCTGTTCTTCATGTCTACATATTTTGTGGTTGAAAACCACAAAAAAATTGGCAAAAACTTACTGTTTTCACGAATTTGAGAAAAAAAAAGTTTGACTTTTTTTTTAGTCTTTGGTGTATTTTGTCTGGAGCTTAGCCAACACCTTGAAGAACTCTCATGAGATGGAGAAGAAAATATAATCCAAAAGACAAGATGCAACAATAAAGTGTACTTTCAAAATCTCGTGTGTATTAATCTCATAAGCCCCCTAATAATGTAGTGTATATAATTTTAAGCCCTAAAAAGCTCACAACGTGCTTTATCACTTTGTAACACACTACACTAGTAACACACATTTTTCAATCCATTTAAGAACCTCTAAAGCCTTCAAAATCAAGTTATTATAATTTCTTAAGCAGCTTAAAAAATAGAAACTTTAATACTTCAAAACTAAACATTATCTTTTAGCAAAAAATTACTCACATGTTTATCTAACCCATATGAAGCTTTTGTGAAAGTTTAGCAAATTCTTGCCCAAATGAAAAATTAATATAAATAGTAATTGTATGTAAATGCAAGGTTGAGACATATTTTCCTAACTGATGACACCTCTTGGGCATATAAATCTTTCAATGATGCACACTTGAGTAATCAAGCAAAGATGGAATTAGATAAAGAACTTGGAAAATGGAAGTTAGTGACAATGCAAAACAAGATGAGATCATTCGATGCGATTTAATAGTTGGCTAGTACTTAACAAAATTGGGCTATCAAATACAAAAAGCCACACAACATCATATTTCTTGGCCATACAATCTATGTTGAGACAAAGTGGTACTCTCTAAGGTGAGAGATTTTAGATGGACTGTATTGTACAAAAGATTATTAACAGGTGAGCGATTACACATTATTGGAATTGTAGGGCCTAATAGGTGTCCAATGTGTAAGAAGAACGAGGAGTCAATGGAATGGGTTATCAAAAATCATTGAAATAGAAGTCACATGCCAAAATGAAATATTGTTCAATTAACCAATGTTAGCCTTTTTAAAATTAATATATGAAAGCCACCCCTTGGGTAAGTGCTACCAAGGGGTAGCTTTGGGATCTTTACGTTAGTCCATTTTTTCATTAATCTGTCATCCCACATAGTGAAGGCAAAATTTGTCATGTTTCAAACTCTAGAGTTTTCTATTTCAATAATACTCTTCTCTATCTTTTTTAAGGACAATGTTTAAAGAGTTCTCCAAATCTCAATTTTTTTTTTGTTATTGTGCTCCCTCCATATTTGTCTTGAATTACAATTGAGGAGCAAATTAGACATATAGATGCCTAAAAATTGTTCCTCTGTAATCTTGATCAACTTTGCAAAAAAATAAAACAAATCATTTTATTTGGGCCCTTTGACTCCAATGCCAAAAACCCAATCCCAACAACTGGAGGCAAACTTGTAGATTAAAAGAAGATGATCCATTGAATCCTCACTCTTCTTACACATTGGACACCTATTAGGCCCTGCAATTTCAACAATGTGTAATCACTCACCCGTTAATATTCTTTTGTACAACACAATCCATCTAAAGGCTCTCACCTTGGAGAGTACCGCTTTGTCTCAACATCGTTGTGTGACCAAGAAATATGATGTTGCATGATTTTTTTGTATTTGATAGCCCAATTTTTCTAAGTACTAGCCAACCATTAAATCACATTGAATGATCTGATCTAGTTTTGCATTTATCACTGACTTCCCTTTTCTAAGTTCTTTATCCAATTCCATCTTTGCTTGATTACTCAAGAGTGCATCATGAAAGGTTTCCATACCCAAGAGGTGCCATCAGTTAGGACAATATGTCTCAACCTTGCATTTACATACAAATACTATTTATAGTAAGTTTTTATTTGAGCAGGAATTTCCTGAACTTTTACAAAAGCTTTTGATGGGTTAGATAAACATGCTAAAAGATCATGTCCAGTTTTGAAGAATTAAAGTTTTCATTTTTTAAGTTGCTTAAGAAATTATAATAATTTAATTTTGAAGGATTTAGAGGCTCTGAAATAGATTTAAAAATGTGTGTAGCTAGTGTAGTAGTTAGAAAGTGATAAAGCACTTTGTGAGCTTTCCAACGATGGGTAGAATAAAAAGCAATTGATATTGAAGGTGACTCACAAGTGTGCATAAATGCAATCTAGTTGAGAAAGATAATGATCTGGAAGCTACAACGATGGGTAGATGTGATTTGAGAGAAACTAAGGCAACTAGATGACTTCTCACTTTTAAATGCGTCTAGAGAGGCAAATCATGTTGTCAATTTGCAAGAAAATAAAGGAATTGGTGGGCTATTAGACAATTGATTGCAAATACATTAAATCGATGGGATGGGTTATCAATAATAATTGGAATAGAAGTCACAGGCTAAAATTAAATATTGTTCAATAAACCAATGTTAGCCTTTTTAAAAGTAATATATGGAAGCCACCCCTTGGGGTAAGTGTTACCAAGGGGTAGCTTTGGGATCTTTACGTTAGTCCATTTTTTCATTAATCTGTCATCCCACATAGTGAAGGCAAAATTTGTCATGTTTCAAACTCTAGAGTTTTCTATTTCAATAATGCTTTTCTCTATCTTTTTGAAGGACAATGTATAAAGAGTTCTCCAAATCTTAATTTTTATTATTATTGTGCTCCCTCCATATTTTTGTTGAATTACAACTGAGGAGCAAATTATCCATATAGATGCCTAAAAATTGTTCCTCTGTAATCTTGATCAACTTTGCAAAAAAATAAAACAAATCATTTTATTTGGGCCCTTCGACTCCAACATGCCAAAAACCCAATCCAACAACTGGAGGCAAACTTGTAGATTATAAGAAGATGGTCCACTGAGTCCTCACTCTTCTTACACCTTTGACACCTATTAGGCCCTACAACTCCAACAATGTGTAATCACTCACCTGCTAATATTCTTTTGTACAACACAGTCCATCTAAAGGACCTCACCTTGGAGAGTACCACTTTGTCTCAACATAGGTTGTATGACCAAGAAATATGATGTTGCATGAATTTTTTTGTATTTGATAGCCCAATTTTGTTGAGTACTAGCCAACCATTAAATCACATTGAATGATATGATCTAGTTTTGCATTTATCATTGACTTCCTTTTTCCAAGTTCTTTAGCCAATTCCAGTTTTGCTTGATTATTCAAGAGTGCATCATTGAAAGGTTTCCATGCCCAATAGGTGTCACTAGTTAGGGAAATATGTCTCAACTTTGCATTTACATACAAATACTATTTATAGTAAGCTTTCATTTCAACAGGAATTTCCTAAACTTTAAAAAAAGCTTTGGATGGGTTAGATAAACATGCTAATAACTTTTTGCTAAAAGATCATGTCCAGTTTTCAAGAATTAAAGTTTTCATTTTTTAAGTTGCTTAAGAAATTATAATAATTTAATTTTGAAGGCTTTAGAGGCTCTGAAATAGATTGAAAAATGTGTGTAACTAGTGTAATAGTTACAAAGTGATGAAGCACGTTGTGAGATTTTCAACGCTTCAAACATTTTGTCAATCAGACATATGGTACAAACGTTATGACATTTAGAAGTTGTATTTCTTGAAATAAGAAATGTAAAAATGCATTGAACACATAAATGATTTGTAAAAGGGAGTTACATGTGTTGGTGTGTATTTTGACACATCATAGGACATATTTGATTAGAGATAATATGGACACAACTTTATAAGTGGATTTTAGCACATGGTTTTGTAGTACTATTTGATGGTTCCATGTCTCCTATATATTAGGCGCTTGAGATGAAGGGTGTGTGTAAGAGTCTTATAGCTATTTAGTTACCTCCAAATCTCTGGTTGGTGATACTCTTGAAAGGAATTTGCTTTGCAAGTATATTGTAATATGTTATTGATTTCTAAATAATATATTAGGCGGCTTTTGAAGTGTGGTATTTTTCTCTCGAAAGGGTTTTTCCCTCATAAATTATTGTGTTGCACAAAATGCATATTATTTGTGTTATTTCTGCAACTTTTGTAAAGATATGTGAAAGTTTTTACATTACTCTCCCCTCCAAGTTAGTGTAGGAAGTTGTTCCACTACTTAACTTCCCTATAAGTGGTATTCAACCTTGATCACCTTTAGTTTTAATTGTGGGTTTTTGAAATAATTAAGATAATTTGAGTGGGAGTTTGTGTAGAAGATACTTTGTGATCTTGTTATAGGAATTTTCAAATGACTAGTTTGTTAGAGAGAATAGAGGTGGAGAAATTTTCTATAAATAATTATGAAATATTGAAGATGAAGATGTGGAATTTGTTAATAAATCGAGATCTGTAGATTGCTATTGAATAAAATGGTATGACACCAACAAATCTAAATGAGGCTATTAAATATGCAATTATTGACCACAAAGCTAAGTGTCTAATCAAATTGTGCCTTGTAGAATCTATTTTAATAAATGTCCATGAAGAGTCCTCTACATAGAAGCTATGGAAGAAGCTTGATGAGATGTATTAAGCCAAATATTTAGTAAATAATATTTTCTTGAGGAAGAAACTATGTTCCTTGATAATGGAGGAGGTTGGACAAATTAAAGGCCACCTAAAAGCATTCAATATGTTGGTGGCTTAGTTGGCATTGTTGAACATCCAAAATATTGAGAAGGGGGGAAGGGGTGGATCAATATTCCGTTTAAATTTTTAAATCCTTTAAATAGCCATCCACATAACATAATAAGTTGCAACATTGAAAGGAAAACAATGATAACATCACATAACACATGACACCATAACTTTTAGGTGGAAATCCATAAGGGAAAAACTACGGATAGGGTTAACTCTCAATATCTTATAACCGGTTACAAAATATTACAAAGATGCTCACTGCAAGGCTCACTTTTGAAGGGCTCACTTCTCAATAAGGCCCACTTCCCAAAAATACAATAAATATATATAAAAGACTTGAACTGTTATAATTGCATCTCACATAGGCATGAAATACAATTCCATTGAATCTTAGTAGACATATTTTGCACACTTCAATAGATTCTGATCTATTATTCTGCACTCCACAATATCTAACTCTTCTTCTATATCATTCTCATCTAATATCCTATTATCATTGAATTACCAAAAAGGGATACATAATATATATACCAATCTATACATACTTCAGGTTGGCTCTGCATGCTTCATTCAGAAAAATTGAGTCAACTTCAAAACAATTCACACGTTTCATTCAAATAAGTTAGCATAGACATAGTGAAAATTGATGCCAGCTGGAAACCACACACTACAACCAATCCTTAACATTACACCAAAAAATGCAAGGTAAAATATTGTCTTCTAACAAATTGCAGACATCCTGAAGACCTTGTTTTGTACAAGAGGAAATAGAGCAACTGCAAGACAAAACTTACGAACCTTATAATTTCCATTGTGGAGCCATACCTTGTGAAAACTTGAATATAAGTATTTACACCATCCATAATCATATTATCAAACAACATAGCAATATCTTTAATTATGGAGGAGTGTGGATCAATAAACATTGACGCATAACAACCAAAAACTATCAAAGGTCTTCAAGCTCATGTTGCCAAGATAAATTTGTAATCAATGACAACATTCTAACATTCTCCCCATTTATCATTGATGGAAACATGCACAAAATTATCACCATACTACATATATCTAACTACTCATATATCTCCCCCTTTGACATCAAGGGAAAAGGGTGCATACAAAAATAGCTTATGTTGATGTATACTGAATATAATAAATTCTCCCCCTAAGTAAGATACAAAAAGATTCTATACAAATATTAATTTAAATACTTCTACAAATAAATTTTGTCAACTGGAGGATGTTGACCCTTGAAGCTTTTGCAAATGTGCTTGCTAGACTCCCTTATTTTCATTCCAAGCTTGTACTGCATTCTCAAGAAAAATTTTTTTTTTGGTCGGTAATAGTATTTTTTGTATTGATAGAATAAAAAGATTACATTATACCTTCACCAGCTATAATAGCTTGAAACTTTCAGACTATTTCATCTACAGGAGTCATCGCTCCTTTACAATATCAAACTTTCATATTACCTATCTGAATAATAGTCTATTTGCATATGACAACTTTTTAAATATTACAGATACAGACCCCACTAATCATTGACAATACATATATAAAAATTGAGGCTCTTTAATCCTATTAACTATGGCTACTGTGACTAACCAGAACACTATACATCGCGGGTCATAGGAAATATCTGTGAAAAACAATAGCGAAAAAAGGACCTTCCACCTGACAAAAATATGGGTAGATGCACATTCCTCCGAGCTTTTAGCGCTCCCACAACTCCAAACTTTCATCGGTATTTCATTGCCTCTGTCAACTGTCACTTCAAAAAGGATTCATCAAAAAAATATATATGGAAGGATTTCTACAGTAAACCAACCTTCCTTTTACCACGGCCGTGAGGATTCCTTTTCTTCTTCGGCACATTCACCAGAATTGTTGCTACCTGCGCATTAACCATAAGGGCTCGATTCCTCAATTCTTCCTTCATCTCATTCCAGCCTTCCACTGCTTGTTGATACATATAAGGTTTGTCCACCTGTGCTTGCCATTGTAGAAAGGGAATAAGCCCATAATGTCGAGCGTCATCTTCATCCTCGAAACACTCTGAGATATCTTGCCCAATGCCAGGCACTGGCCATTCCAAAATTGAGTCCAAGTCGCCTAAAACGTCCTTCTCAAATAGAGCATTAGTGATTTGGCCTACTTCATCAGTGCTCTCCCAGATTTCCAAAACCCAAGCCATAAAAATTGAGATGACATCCAGGTTAGTCCGTCTCTTCACCTTCCTACTTTGAAATTGTATTCCGATAACTTTCAGAACACTAGCTATCATCCTCTCAGATTTTACCTTCAGCAACCCTTTAATTCTTTCATGACTAACTGGGCCTTTAAAGGCCTTCATCTGCTTCTCAGAGTCGAGGCTAAATTTTTCTTCCATACTCGTAGTAATTTTTTCAATGCAACCACACTGCAATTTGAAAAACAAAGCTGTAACATTGCTCTGTTTTTAAAGACCCAGCAAAGTGATTTTCTCTGCCTTCACCAAAATTCGTGTGAAGTGACCTTTCTTTCCTTTTTCTAGCTTGTTTCATAAATTCCCTTCATAAAAATAACTAATCACGTCATCTTATTGCCCTTTTGGTAATTGATCCCAAAATGGGTCATGTTACAATATAGCTGCATGAACAAACACAACACTTGAATATTAAAACAATCCATGGAAATATTTATCTCATAAATAAGATAAGCTGAGCTAAATTTAATGGCCTTTAGGATAAAGTTTGCCAAAATTGATAGAACGAATTCATCAAAATATTAGAATGGAAAGATCTCCTTGCAGATTAATTTCAAGATGTTGTTGCCATCAGAGAATTCCATGATTTTTATTCTACTTGGAGGGAGTGTTTTCGCTTTTATTCATATGCAAAGTCTTCATTTACATTCCTTTGAAATCATTGCCCTTTTGGTAATTGATCCCGCAATGATGCATTCTCTTATTCTTTCGAGAAAGGCGCATGAGAAAGTAATAAACTTTTAAATTTAAGGACTTGATTACCTCTATTTGAAAAGGTGGTGGCATTAATAGATGTTAATTAATATCCCTTTCAAATTTAGACTTAAATCACATAAGTTAAGAGTAGAAAAGTTATCAAAAATTTGATCATTTCTTTTCTCAAAAGTAGTTTCCCAATTAGCAACCTTATCTGCCTCAGTGTTTCCCTCACGTAGAGTGTGAGAAATTTTAAATTCCTTAAACTCCTGCAGACATTCATTGATTTCCATGATAATGCAATTGACATACCAGGTGTTAGAATGATTCTTTTTTATTTCCTCGATTATGATTTTAGAATCCCCTTCTAAATGAATTTTTTCCACCCCTAACACCTTCCCCACTTTTAAAGCTAATAGTGCTTCTTGAGCTTCTGCAATATTGTTAGATCCATCTTCTAACCTTTTAGCTGCTAAGGCTAACAACTCACCTTTATAGTTCCTAGCTATGGCTCTTGCTCCAGATATCCCAGGGTTTCCCTTCGATGAGTCATCAAAGTTTAATTTTCTCCAACCGGTATCTAGAGGAACCCATCTAACATCATCTCTGCAATTTTTAATCATTCCTGATTGACTAACATCATTTTTATACCTTATCTTAATCCTTGGCCAATGTCACTGTATTAAGCTATCCCATGATGTAAAGATGGTATTAGCCTTTAATTTGCTGACTGCCGAGCTCATGACTTCTTCTATCACCACATCAATCCTATGACAAATTATCTCTACTGATTCTGACACTTCTCTGAAAACCCTTCGGTTCCTCTCCTTCCAAAACTCCCAGATGGCAATTGTAGGATAGATAGTCCAAATTCTTGAAAGAGTATATTTCCAAGGGCGGATATAACATCCTTTGAAAATTTTTAGAATAGGAAAAACCCTATTCTCCCAAGAACACCTGCATGCAAACCTATCACATGGAAGAAACAAAGTACAGAAGACAGGAAAAAATATGGAGGCCAAAAAGCTAGAGGAGACATCATATGCACAAGAAAACAATATATTAACAATATGTTTCAAGATGTTACAATGAGATGTGAAAAACTCCTTATGAAAAAGAAAGAGGTGAATCCTTATAAAAGGAATCACGAAACCCTAAAAGTGAAAACCCTAAAGAATAAGATGCCTAAGTTTAACTTAAGCGTAGAGCATAATAGACTAATAATTAAATAAATTAATTATTAGCTATAATATGACAACTCTAACACCCCCCTTAAGTGTAACTTAGGGAGAAGCTAAACAGCTAAAGACTAAAAGATGCATGTAAACAAAATGCATGAAATGAACTATGGGTCCCGACAACTAGGCCTAATTAGGTACCCAAGTACAAGAAGTAAACTAGATGAAGGAAACAAAGCCTCCAATCTAGGGAGAGTCCCAAACAAAGGAACAAGAAAGAGCAAGAAGCATCTCCGAAGCATGAAGCTGTAAACACTGTCAGAAGTAACTACTGGAGCCCCCACTGAAAAAGTGCATGACCAAGTAGAGAAGACAAAGTCTAAAGAGCTGATCAATCGAACCCGGGAAGCAATAGAACCAACAGGAGAACCCCCCCCATAATGTTGAACAGGGAGAGGGGTGATAGGAACACTAAAATGCAATGCCAGAAACATCGGCAGAAAGAAGAATTAGGAACACCAATAGTGCAACAGAAGTACAAGCACAGGATAAAGGGCGGTGTCACTGACACACAACATAGGCTAATGTCATGGAAGGTACACTCTAAAATAGAATAAGGCAGAGGACCTATGAAGTTTAGTCTTGACTTTATCCTTTCCCAACACTGATGAGAGAAATCACAATGAGCTAAAAGATGATTTACATCCTCATTAGCATGTTCACACAATGGGCATCTTGAAGGGCCTACAAATCCATACTTCCTTCTCCTATCATCTGTAAGAATCCTATTTTGGATGGCTAACCAAGAAAATGCACCTTCTTTAGGTAAGCCATAATTATCCCAGCATAGTTGAAAGGGCCAATCCATCTTATTCTCCTCCCTTGCTAGAAGGTGATAGCCCATTTTTGCAAAGTAATTACCACTCTTTGAGGCACGCCATATAATGTGATCCTTGTTATTTACTAGGGACAAAGATCTTGCTGTAAAAATTGCATTCATTTCAGAGCATAATTTAGCTCCTAAGCCTGTAGTAGTTGTCTCCTTCCATCCCCATTGCTTTCCTAAAGGGCCTGGTTTTAGCACCATGTAACAATAAGCTCCTTCCATCCCCATTGCTTTCCTAAAGGGCCCAATTTTAGGCCCGGTTTTAGCCCGGTTTTAGCACCTGTAGTAGTTGTCTCCTTCCATCCCCAAATCTCCTTAAAGTTATCAATAAGCTCCCTCGAGTGCTGAATTTCTATCAATGCTGGTCTGCCATTCCACGAGTCCTCCCAGAATAGTGCATTCTATCCATCTCCCACTTGCCAAGATAAATAGTTAATTGTAAGAGGTTTGCATTCTAAAATGAAGTTCCAAACTGAGGAACCCTTGGGAGGATTTTGAACTATGAGAATGCGTCGGTCTTCTCCAGAATCTAGGTATTTAGCCTTCAGAATTCTAACCCAGAGTTGAGAAGGGTTGGTGTAGATATCCCAAACAAGTTTAGCTCCTAAGGCTTTGTTAATCAGCTGCCACTTACGGAGCCCAGCACCTCCATTATTCTTTGAAGTGCATATAGTATCCCATGCTACTAATGGTATTTTTTCTTCTTCTTGACCACCATTCCAAAAGAATTTGCGCATGCGTTGTTCAATATATCTCAGCACCTTGATTGGAATCTTGAGCCAACTCATAGAAAAATAGGAATGGCTGAAATAACTGATTGGAGCATAAGAATGCGTCCAACATAAGAGAGCCATTTACATTTCCAACTTTCCATTTTTTTAACACAGCTATCTATTAAATCCTTCCATAAACTTGCTTCAGAGGATCCTGCAAAAAGTGGAATGCCTAAATACTTGTTGGGGAGAGAACCAAATTTCATCCCAAGAATCCTAGTGATATGTTGTTGTGTAGGGAGATTTGTATTAAAAAATAAAATCTCTGACTTCTCCCAATTGACAGCCTGACCAGAAGCCTTACTGTAAGTATCAAGGGTAGATTTAATAATTCTAGCTTCACGGGCTAAAGCTTCTCACATGAGATAAGTATCATCTACAAATTGTAGATGAGTGATGGTATCTAGACCCCTAGCCACTCTGAGACCCTTCCAATCATCTAACATTTTGGCTTTATTGATGGATCTGCCTAGTGCTTCGGCTAGGATGATGAACATGAATGGAGAGAGAGGGTCTCCCTGCCGAATGCCAGTAGAAGTATCAAGAAAACCTTGGGGGCTGCCATTCACCAATATTGACAGCCTAGTAGTTGACTTGTAGCTGTAAACCCAGTCACACCATGCTTTTCCAAAACCAAATTTGTTGAGCACCTTGACCAGAAAGCTTCTATTCACATTATCATAAGCTTTCCTTATGTCTAATTTCACCATCATGCTAGCAGTTTTTCTAGCCTTTATAGAATGAATGGCCTCGTGCACTACTATTATTCCTTCATAAATAGAGCGTCCTGGAGCAAACCCCCTCTGTTCTTCTGAAATCAAAGTAGGTAGCACAAATTTTAGCCTATTAGCCATTTATTTTTTTTATTACTTTGTACACCGTATTACATAGGGAAATTGGTCTAAAGTCATCAAAGGATTCCTTCTTCCCTTTCTTTGGGACTAAAGTCAGAAAGGTGTTATTAAAATCTTTGAAAATGAAACCTCCTTTCCGAGATTCCTTGACTACTTCACACAATTCTCTTCCCATAAAATGCCATTCTTTTTGGAAAAATAAGGCAGGGAAACCATCTGGCTCCAGAGCTTTATCACTCTTCATATTAAAAAGGGCCTTTTTCACTTTAGATTCATTGATGTTGCACATAAGCCACTTATTCTTTTCTATAGAGATAAGCTGAAAACTCCTCTATCTCCTCCCCTTCCTCTACTTATTTTGCAAAGATCAAAGATAAGTGCCTGACTGCAACCTCATTAATCTGATCTGGTTCGGTGAGTAGAGTGCCCTGAGTATCTTTGATGGAAAAAAATTTATTTACAGATCTTCTGCCTTTAACTGAATTGTGGAAAAACTTCGTGTTTCTGTCACCCTCTTTAAGCCACATTTCTCTAGATTTCTGTTTCCAATAAGTTTCTTCTCTATTCAAGATCTCAGAGTATTTCTTCCTTAACTCTATCTCTTGATTAAATATATGTAAGTCCATCCCACCAGTAGCAGTAACTTCATTCAGAGCAGCCAGTTCTGCTTCCAATTTGTATTTCTCCTCAAAAATATTTTTAAAATGTTCCCTATTCTAGATCTTTAAATTCTCTTCAATGAATTTCAATTTTTCTAAAAAGATGAAAGCATAATTACCAGATCTTTTCAGAGCAGATTTCCACTATCTTTCAATCAGCTTCTAGAAGTTGGGATCTCGTAACCACATCTTCTCAAATCTAAAAGGAGCTCGTTTAGGAGCAACATCTTCAATAATTCTAAGACATATCAGAAAATGATCTGAACCAGTAATAGGTAGTATTTCAGCTTGACATAGCCAATTAGCTTCCACCCAAGCCCCTCCCAGGAGAAACCTATCTAACTTCTCAGCAATATTTGTGAAACCTTTACATCTATAAGTCCAATTAAAGGCTCCATTTTTGAAATTGACATCTTGTAATTCATTTGAAGTTACAAAATCTGCAAAATCCCTCTAACTCTGACTCATCCATCCCTTTCCCCCAACTTTCTCATCTGGAGACAAAATGACATTGAAATCCCCTGCTATCATGAAGAGGCTATCCTTCATTCTTGAAATTATGTTAGTGAGGGACCTCCATAATTGTTGCTTCCCTAAGGGGTTGCAAGGGCCATAAATATTAATAGAAAAAAAAGTGATTTTGTGTTGAAAAGAATGGATCTGAACTAGTTGCCAATTATTTCCTTCTTCTATCTTACTAAATTTTAGCCCTTCTTCCTTCCACATTATACCTTTACCCCCAGACACACCTTCAACATCTGTAAAGAGACATTCCCATAAATGAAATTTCCTAGTAAATTGTTGCACACCCAAACCACTTAACTTTGTTTCTTGTAAGAAAACCACATCAAGTTGGGCTTGATCAAGACACCTTTTGACCAAGTGCCTTTTATCAGGGGCATTGCATCCCCTGACATTCCACGAGAGGAGCTTCATAGCTTCCGGGAAGAGGAGCCACCTCTTCCCATTCTAGTCAATTTAGACTGGTTTGTTGCACTACTAGCAATAACAAGTTTGGCCTTAACCGACCTTGGTCCTCTTTTCCCTTTTTCTTTGATGTTTGGTTTGGTGAGAAAGGATTGAGATTGGCTAATGTTTCTCTCTTCAAGGAGGTTTAGCTGATCTAATACTCCAAATTCATCCTTTATTGCATCTGTAATCCCCTCTTTGGACTCAAAAATCCAATCCTTATCCTCCTTATCCTTCATTTCTTCCATAGATTCATCTAGATTACGAATAGGGGTGATCTGGATATCTTTGCATTGATTTTCTTGTTCAAAGTACTCACCCTCTATATTCTGATCTTCATTCTCAGAATGGTAAACACCTACAACTGTGAAATCTAGTTTGCAACCTTTGTCAGTCGACCTTTTCATGAGGCTCTTGGGGGTTTGCATACCTGCCTCCCCTGTATCCGACACTACAGACATCACCAATCCTTCATTTAACTCCGAGTGTCTATCCTTATGAGAATCAAAAGGGGTTTTACTTACTACTTGGGTGGAGAGTTTGCTCTCTATATTGCCCCCAAGTATAGAGTTGTCAGTAACATTATCCAATCTGCCTTCCTTATCTGAAATAGCCTGAGTGAAGGCTTCTTGTGAGTTAATCTCTGCCACTGAGGATCTAATATCCACCATCTCCTCTTCGAATTGAATCGACCATAGGGGTTGTCGAGTTCTAGTGTTTTCTATTAGTTTGATCAAATCCAAACTATGATTTACTGCCAAGGCTTTGCCTTTTTCATTAGCTTTCACTACTTCCGTGCATAGGTTAGCCTCTTCAATCTTGATTTTCAATCTCCATTCTCCCTTGTTTAACCCGAGCACTATAAATTATGGAATCTCATAAAAAATTTGTATATTAAACAATATTTTGGAATAAATATAAAATTCATTCTTATCCACCACTTCCTTAGAGGTTAAAAATTTTCCAACAGAGTTTCCAATAAGCTTTAGGGTTTCTACATTTTGATATTCCCAAGGAAGGTTTCTGAGCTTCAGCTAGAATGCTATGTTTTCCACTTCTTCTTTATCTAGATTGAAATTAGGCCTCCAATCACATATGTAAATGCCTTTCCTGTCTATGGTGAATGAACCACCCTTTACGATCCATTCTTTATCCATTTTTGATGGGAAAATGATTAGCAAGAACTCGTTTGATAGGGTTTTGATTTCAAAATCCCACCCCCAGTTAGCCTCTATCTAGGTTTGAATCTTTTGTAAGGATGGCCATGGGCCTAACCATTTCATAAAAAAAGTAGTATCTTGTAATCTAATAACAGATTCCTCCCATTTCTTATTCTCAATAAATAATGAAGAGGCCCTAACAATGATAGTGCTATCTACCTTAATAACTTCTCGTGGAGCTGGAGAAACCACCTGTGCTTTGGGGGGGGGACTGTCTCCAAATTCTTAGGATGCCAGAACTTATCTTCTATCTGCTTGAAGCTAAACTTGTGAGGTTGCAGCAACGATCTAGTCGATCGCCAGGTTGAATGCATCCCATTCTCCCGATTCCCACCATTCCTTCCTCTATTAGAGTTTCGGGCCGGATCTTGTCTGGGTGGTCTCCATTCCACATTTTTTTGATTCTATGCTTCCTAGAATCATTTTGGACCTGAAGATTGATCAACCTTCTCCGATGCTCATCATTACTCTGAAAACCCTCCAGAATGTCGATTCGATTCTATCTCCAAAAGAATCCATTGTGATTCATTTGTTTGGAATGTGATCTCCCACGAGAATCCCTCTATAACCTGCCTTGAGCCAACTAGTTTCCCCAAAAATTTCTTCCTCCATAGCCGTTGTGTTCCATCCTCAAGAAAACTATTATGAATATCTAGCATTTTCAATATGCTATCACCTTCTTCAACAATAGTAGGAAGTGAATTATCTCATCCAATCTATTGTGCTTTGAGAAGAGCATGGGAAACTATGGATACATTTGCATTTATCAAATCCCTTATTTGTGCTAGAGGTAAAATAATATTTTCTCTCTATTATTGCAGTTCAAAGAATCCCTTATGCAAATCTTCAATGCTAGTCTTTGTAGATCCATGCAGGTCAAGTTCTAAGTCAAATATTTGTCAATTTGAGACTCAATGGAGTCTATTTCCTGCTTTATGCTCTTAGTAGCTTCAAGCCATTGTAGATTGTATTGATATAAATTCTTAGCTTCTTTGAGATAAATTTTTCCTTTACTAACCAACTCTATAAATATTTTGTGTACAAGAGCACATTTTCCTTTTAGCTCAAACATTCTCTTTTCTTCCTCCTTTTCAATTTCCTTGACCACTTCATTCTTAAGACCAAAGCAGTAAGCTATAAAATAATTTATTATCATTTTGAAAATTTTAGTACCTAAGAGAGATGGACCAATATCAGTTCTAGGTGTGGCATTACATAGTGCTTTGTTGCTTCTTATAATAGCTTGTTACTCTTTTTTCTAGTTTTCAACTAATTCCTTACTGGAAAAGGCATGCATAACATCTCCCAACTGAAGCTTGTGAACAAGATCCATTCTACTTAGGTCAAATATAAATTTGGAAGATGAAATAGGTTAAAATTTTAGTTTCACATTCATTAGGTTGTTTAAGGGATCCTCAAAAGTTCTAGAGGAAGCATCAATTTTCATTCTAGATTCAGTCATCCCTTTTCCCTTTGTCTCCTCTTTTCTTTTTCCTTCTTCAATTTTATCCTCACATTTTCTTCCTTTACTTCTTTAGCTTTCAATTTCTCTCATTCCACATTTTATTCCTCAATGCTTCCAATTGTATCAATCATAGCATTTTGATTCTCTTATGTATGCATTTCTATACTTTACAAAGAGGGAAGAGGTTTCTCATCCATAGCTATATCCTCTATATTTAGCTCATGTTGTTCACCAATATCTACATCATCTTCCTTAGCTTTTCCTTCTGATAATATTCCAGAATTTTATTGTATTTCACAGAGTGCTTCCACTATCTCCTCTTGTAACTTTTCAAATTCTCCTTTGTCCTTGTGCATTAGAATATCATTTCTCCATTTTGATCTAAATTATATAGAACACAAGTGTTTCAATGCAGCTTTGTGCTGATTTGACAAGGTGGTATAGCCAATTTGTAGTGCATGTTGTTTTATCTTATCTTCATCTTCTTTAGCATCTTGTCTTCTTTTTGCTAGTACACTCCACAAATCTGCCATATAAACTTCTATGTCAATAAATTATTTAACAAATTCTTCAATAATTATTTCTTTATCAATCTCATCTACCTCACTGTACATTTCTCCAACTTCTCTCAATTTATTCTCAGTTATCGTGTAGTTGAACAGGGTGTCCAACTTAAAATATTTATTCTTTCCTTTCTTCTTCTCTACATCTTTCCTTACATGAATCACATACTTTTCAATTTATTTTTCAACTTCCTCTTCGTTAGAAGTTTCCACAATATGTACTCTATGTCTTATATATTTTTGAATCAATTGTTCTTCTTCTTCCTATAATTCCTCTTCTTCCTCTAATTCTTCTTCTTTTTATTGTTCTTCTTTAACATAATTTTCTCTAGTGGTCTTCTATTTTCTTTTATTTTTTGTAGACGTTGTCCCATTTTTCCTTTTGTAGGATTTTCCTTTACTACTAAAAGGTTTTTCTCCTTCACCTGAATTATTCTCTTCCTTTATAAACTTGATGGTATACTTCTAGAATAATCATGAGTAGAAACAAAGGAAGGGATATTGTTGGATCTCTTGGAACCTACATCAATATAAACTTCTCTTATTTTATGATCTACTATCTCTTGAGGGATACCAATTGCCCAAGGAAAATAATCTATTTTCTTTTGAGAATTCCTTTCAATGATCAGTTTAATTAGTTCTTTATGTACTTCCATATATATTTTTTGCATATGTACCATGTCTTTCTTGACTTTCATTGTTTGGACAACTCAACAAAACATCAACCAAATTGACTATCTCTTCTTCTGATACTTCATACCCTGGTGTTAGAATCCACTTGGTTTTAGGTTCTACTTCTTCCATGATACATTCATCAGTGGTTACTAGAAAGGTGATGTCACTTTGATATTTCTCCATTAGCTTTCTTGGATTTCTTTCTCTTTTTTTTGCATACAATGTTGAAATACTGCAATGAAAGTATTAAATGCTTCATCTCTAACTAATAAATCCTTATGCCATTCCATGTACTCATAGATTCGATGAGCCACTAGTCTTCTAGAAGAACAAATTATATTCTTATAGCCAAGATCTTCACCCACGAAGTAAAATAATATACACATAGCTAAGGTGCAATACCAAAAGTCATGTTTCTTCTCCTTTGATTGCTTCAGATTTTCTATTAATTGTTGTCTTAATAGTTCACACAGGTCATAATCTACATTTTTCACAACCATCTCATATGTCACATCAATAGATATTACTCTTACATAATTGTCTTTATTTGTGAAATATCTCTTGTTCCCAATCATCATTGATGCATATTTTACTGCATAGTAATTGTGCTAGTCGTTAATGCCCTTCTGTCTAGAGTATCATTAGTCAATTTCACCACTACATTTTCACTTCCTTAACATCGAAACAGATCTAGTGGAGCACAAACTGATGAGTTCCCTAATCACATATTTAGTTATCATCTAGGGTTTATCTAGCTACACAAATTTGTCATGGAATCTTCTAATAGCTAGATGCACCCATTTTTCCTCCTAACAATATTAGGGAAAAGATTCCAAACATCTAGCTTCTTTCTTAATAGGTCTTGATATTCAAGTTTTAGTTCAAAATTATCATTAATTAGTTCTTTTTCCTATACAACACCAAGTTTTTTTGTGATCATACTCATACATATTAGCATGAATTTAAGCCATAATATCTTCTGTTGGAAAAACCTCAAAAGGAATACTTAACAAAGCACCCATCAAACCATCCATAATAGATTTGTTCAGGTATCTTTTGAACTTAGGTCTGAGTTTTGAGCTAATGCTCACAACACACAATGTAGCCATTTGAGAAACAAATTTATTTGCAATAAATAGGGTTTTTTAAGTTAGGGCATGGAAATCCATTTTTATTCATTGGAAACCCTCGCACTCAAAAATTTCCTTGATCACTCTTTGCTCCTTTTCTTTTGTGTTAAATGAATGATTTTGTCTTAGATAAGTTCTTTTAAAAGATTTTCCTAGCTTGCATTAATTATGCTCAAGGAAAAGTTTCTAAAACCTTGTTTGTACACACTCAACATTTGAAGCTTCACAATCATTGCAACTTTTTCTTCCACAATCTTAACTAAAAGGTCAATCACATCATCCTACATATCATATCTTCATGTTGTGATAACAACATCAAATTATTTGGCAGGGGGAAATAAGATCTTCATTGTGTTTCCCCCTAAGCCAAATCTCTCGAGCTAATTCCCAAAGGAAAATTTTGCACCAAAGCCAGGTGCGGATTCATTCTTTTTCCACATATTCCTTTTTATTCTAGACCCTCTTCATTTCATTTTTTATCTCTTCCGCATCAATCTTCTTCACAGGTCCATTTCTTTTTATTGGATCATCTTTCATTACATTCCTTCTTCTGTAAAATTTAGCAATATGTCCAAACTCATTGCAATTGTAGCATTTATCATTTCTCCATCTTGCATTTCTTTCATTCAATCTAGATCTACATTGGTTAGCTTTTTATCCAAAATCATTGTGCAAATATGACAACAACCATATAAAGATCCATTTCGTCTACCAATAGCCATTGATAGTCTAACTTCTGCATTGATTAGCTTCATGACCAAATCTTTTTTTACAAATAAAACACTGACTAGAGAATGATGTAGAATTTTGATTGATTCTGCTTCTACATTATATAGCCTCATGTCCAAATATATTACAAGAAAAACAATAACCACTATAAGAATGGTACCTTTGAGAATTAAATTGCCTGATTGGTGTTTTTCTTGTTTTACTTCTTTGATAGCTGGATTTCTTCCCTTTGTTCATCTCTTGAAAATTTCTTATTTTCTCTGTAGGACTAACTTTCCCTTTTTCTTCAATTTTCTAATTTGAGAATTCAACAATTTCTAACCCTACTAAAACTATCTTTTACAGTTTTGTACATGGCCTTCATATTATCAAACTTAACTTCTTTTTCTTTGAATTTATCTTCTCAACTTTTTATTTTCTCCAAATCTAATCTTAGGTTCACTACCTCTAATTCTAGTTTCATACATTCCTTTGTCTTTTCTTTAATCATATCATTTAGACTTTCCTCAGTTTACTTATTCTCTTCAACTTGTATCTTCAAAATTTTAATCATTTCATTTGCTTGTTTTAACTCTTCACTAACCTCCTTATGTTTTTATATGAATTTGTTGATCTATTCCCTTGGTTTTCTTATGCATTCGTTTGCTTCTTTGGTATTTTCTCTAAAATCTTGTGTTTTCACTTTCTACATTTTCAAGATCTTCACGAGCTTCTTTGAGTTCCCCATATTTATCAAGATGACATTCTTATTCTAAGAATTATTTCGGAGTAGATTTAGATGCCATATGTTCAACCTCAAAGATCTTCCTCAGATTGTTAGACTTAATCAAGGAATTATGATATGATACTAATTGTTGAACATCCAGAATACTGACAATGGGGTGAATCGATATTCCCTTCAAAACTTTAAAACCTTTAAATAGCCATCCACATAGCATAATAAATTTCAACAATAAAAGCATAGTAATGATAGAAATACATAACACATGACACCAATTTTTTTACATGAAAACCCATAAAGGAAAAACCACTATGAAGGTCTGTATATCTCTATACAGACCGCCTTGCTATCGCAGATCATAGTTTCTATTGTGATTCGAAGTGTCCAGTTTTTCCTTTGCAGGCCCCATCATTCTTTTGGTTGCAGATTCAAATGGCGTTGGACACGTGTCATTTTTGCAGAAACTCCTCCATGCTACCACATGTCCCATACCACTTTTGACAAGGTTATTCACATTTTGAAGGACAATGATGATGGTGGTACTGGTTTTTGAGTCTCCGAGGACGCGTGTTAGGTGGATCGATGCTATCAGATGACAATGTGCTCCGACGACTCCTCTAACAGCCTTAGGTAATGATTTCCTCCAGGTGGTGGTCTAATCAATGAGGGATTTCTATTGGGAAGAATATTTATGGTTGGAAGTTTTTCTTTAAGAGGGAGTGTTTTTCTTTTAGTAAGGGTTGGATTTTTAGTTTGATATACAAACTGATATTTGACTAGAGGATATTTACCTCTGATATAATTTTGAGATACCATATTTACAAAAATGGTTTTGAATACTTTCTTGTTAATTTGGATTTGACTGTGCTTGATAGAGCCTTTTTGGTTTAAATTGATATTGAATACACTAGAAGTTTATGTCAATTTGAATACTAGTTATCTTATAAGACTCTAGTATTTCTATGTTTGAGATTATTTCTAGTGATGGACCATGTTTGAAACTAACTCTTCCAGTTGGAAATAATTGAGTAATAGAGGTGCTCCATGTTTGTGATGTTATCAAAAGTAAGTAGATGAATAGGCATCCTTGAATGTTCTTATTGTTGCCCAACTTATATAGATGCACCCAAGAAATGATATGAATGTTTAGATCTATGGCTAGGATCTTAAAAAATAATTATGTTCTCATTTCAACAATGAAGGGATTGTGGTATACTATGCCAATTTATGGAACAATAGTAACATTCTAATGTTATGGTTCTATCTTTTATTGAATAAAGATTGTGAGTAAGTAATGAAATGATTTGGTGCATCACCTATAGCTTAGATTCATTTTCAGTTTTCTTCTCTTTCCATTCCCCTGTTCATGGAGAGCCGACTCCTCAACCCTGAAGATTGTTCTGAGTGTTAGCAATTTGGTCCCATGATATTTAGACTTTCCATAAGGTCTATTATCATTATGAGGTGTAAATTTTAGGACCAACTATTCATTTTTATAGCACACTTGGTGGGACCAGACCATTAGGGAGCCTGATCTAGAACACATTTATGAGTCATAGGCCCATCACAAGATCCATATCCACTCGTTATTCAGGTTTATTGATCCCTCCCTTGTTTTCTGTAACTAGATCTAGAGCTTCAACTTCCTCATCAAGTGCATTACCAGTACCATGCCCAAAACCACCCATGGATGTGCGAAACTTTGTTATCTGGGATAGTGGGAGCCCTCTCATTGGACCAGCTGTTGGTGTAAACAGGATGCTATCCCTTCTAATGCTTTGAAGGCTTTACCTGAATTCATGGGTGAAGATGAGAAAACCCCTTCTGAACACATGACAAATGTAGCTAATACATGTACCATCCATCATATTATAGAGAATAATGTGGACCTGAGGCTACTAGCCACATCATTCAAGGGGAAAGCACTACACTAGTATAGATCCCTTACCTCGAACAATATAGCTACCTAGGATGATCTTGGCAACCTATTTTATAACCATTTCTATTAAAAGGGTGACCTCTCCTTATTGCTTCACTCTTAGAAGAGTAATCTTTACTTGTATCTATGTAATTAATTAGGAGATTATAATGAAATCCCTACATGTATTTTGTCCTCTAGTCCAAGCGGGAGGACATGTCATATTTTGTAATTCCTCTAATAAGGAAATTAGATTATCCTCCTTAAGAGGATCTTAAAACTTTGCACACACCTATCATGGATGTTGGCATTCATATATTGGTGAGTTACTTGGTAACTCCTCTCCACATCTATCTCATTTCTACTATTTGGAGTCATTTTAAATGAGCTACTCTCTCTCTCTCTCTCTCTCTCTCTCTCTCTCTCTGCCATATTCATAATATCATAAGGGGTTTTTCTTTGCTTTACCCCTTTCAAAATCTTCTCGTCTCCTTGTATTGTCTTTTGGGTGCTTTCTCCTAATTCATGAATTTCACATGGTCACATTTTTTTCATCATCTATCTCTCTTGGATTATTTTCTTTTCCTTGCTCTTGTTATTTTCCTTTCATGGTATTAGAGATTGGGTTGCTAATCCTTGTTTGAGTGTAGTTTTGAAGGTTACCATTCTTTGGAGCACACCTTGTTGGAGACTATTATTTGAGAGAAGCTTGAGCTTCATTTGCTAACTCACGTGTTGCAATTTTTGCATTGTTGTTTTCGCTAACCCTCTTTGGTCAGATTGCCTCTAGAGAGTTGCGTTTAATTTTTTTTTCTGGTTTGGTTGGTTTCAACCAAACCCATTTCAATCTGCATTTATTTTCACCTTTGTCGAGAAACCACACGGTTAAACATATTTATTCTCTCACATTTCATGCAGGTTTTAATCTAATCATTTTTTTAATAATGTGTCCTCTGCAGTTTTGGTCTTGCATGATTCACATTATAATATCTCAGATTTTTGTTCTAATCACTATTTTCATTAACAGTTTGCTTGTAGGTTTTAATCTATGGTTTTCTTCTTACATCTTTGTTATATTGTTGTTTGGCAGCTTGGTTTGGTTCTTTAATACATACTTTTTATCTAACATTAAAACCATCTCATACTATATTCAAACCATTCACTATTTGTGTATTGTGCAACATATCACATTAACTAGCACCAACTTTGTTGTAGCATATCTGTATTTTTATTGTTGTTTCTCTCTCTCCATTCCTTCACAACAATTATTTACACATTCTTCTTGCAACATCTATCTTGTCTTCTTTCACTGTTATTTGCGTAGTCTTCTCTCCTTCCCTAAACACAACTTTCTCCCTTCCTCCCTTCTTACGCAACTTTCTCCATACTCCATTTTTTTTGGTCGAGTACCATATAATCCAAGCTCTTTTCCCTTATTTGAGAATGCAACTTGTGGTGGTTATGATTTTGCCAATCCGTGTCCATTTTTGTTCTCTGTAATTTTTGCCCACATTGAGCAGCTTTCTTAGGTGCTGATTGCAAGTTAAGAGGGTAAAGTTTGTTTGATGATCCATCTGATATTTCTTCTGCCTTTTCCCTTATTTGTTTTTATTAGAGAGAGGATGATAAAGGGTTTTTTGTATCAGATATGAGTTGTCTATGCCTGTACTTGTGGGTCATGTGAGGTTCGATTGTTGTGAGATTATGAGGCAACTTTCTTGAATTTTCATATTGTGCCAAATTATTCTCTTCATTTTCACCTTCAAACACTCATCTGATACTCTTATACAACACCTACGCCCATTATCATCTGACGACAATGAATCACTCCCCCAATTTTGTTTCTTGTCCTGATAAGATTGGTATTTGTGTGTGTGTTCATCCACATGCTACCTCCATTCTATCTTGATGTCTCCACTCATTAGTTGGAGGCAACCAATCTTTGTACGTAACTCTCCTCCTATCTTTTCATTGTTTCTTGGCATTTTTAATGTTTCTTCTCCTTTCGCTGGGCACTTTCCAATCCTTTAGATTTGAATTTTGTAGCAATACTCCACCATTCCAATCTCTCCTTGCGCTCTACAATAACATCATTATATGTAATGTTTTTTTCTATGTATGAATATTGTTTGAATTCTTAGCATATGTAATGTCTCTTCCCTCTGCATTATAACATTTTTTCTCTGTCTTCTTCATTCTAGCTACTTCAGCTCTATCCCTTCGCAGCGTCTATTCTTAGTGTTTTTTTAAAAAATCTGCCTTTGCGACTCACTTATTATTGTTTGAACCTGTTTTACTTAGTTTAAGTTTTATCATTCGTGTATATAACCTGTTGTATAGTTTAATAAGTTTAAATCAATTTGTTACTTTAAATTATGTTTTATCAATTGTTTTATAACACTTCAATAGTTTTCCAATACGTTTGTTTATCATCTTGTTTAATAATTTATACACTTTGTTTCTAATATTACTTTGTATCTCGTTTACATCTCTTGTTTATTTACACTGTTTTAATAGTTTAAATAAAATTTGACCTCTAACTTTCATTTTACAATTTTTTTTAACAAAACAATTTTAATTTTTTAAAATTGTTAGTTATATGCTTTAATCTCGTTTTCAAATCAAGTTTTTCTAAATTTTAATTGCACCTTCTCCAAGATTAATATGACTTTTCTACAATATCTACTTAGCTTAATTAAAGTTTAAATTTCTTGTTAATCACTTAAATTCACTTATATTAACAATTTAACAAAAAAAATTTCAAATCATTATTTAATCAATCAAATATTTGTTTTATTGCGTTAAATTCATTTTTCTAGCTCGTTGATATTATATTCTCTCTATATTACTTTCCATATTGGTTAATCTTAGCGTTTCTCTCACTTATTCTAGAAATTCTATTATTCTAACCTTTTAACAATTTTTTTTTTCACATTAAGCATCTCGCTTATTCTCATGTTTAACATTCAGTTACATGTCAATGCATTCTATGTTTCCCTGTATTATTTACTATTTTCATTATGATATTATTCAAATTTCATGTTTTGACCCATATTCTTAGATTATTCTTTGTTTAATTCAACATAACATTCGCTATTTGATATTCTTTTCTGGATACAAATGACATCTCTCCTGTGTTTCCAAGGATGTACCTATGGTTCCTCTTTTGTTTCAAACATTCATACTTATGTTTCCGTTCAATGGAGTTTCTAACTGATATCTCTAATGTTGCTCAGTTCGTCTTCAATACATCTATCTTAATTTTGTTCAAGGTTTATGAGGTATCTTATGCAATTGCCTTAATTTTTCATTGATTAGCATCAATTTCTATCTGATCTATTGATATGCACATAGTTGTAATTTTATGCTTTTATAGCATTTCTATATATGCTCATGGTAGCATTTTATGATTTTATACCATTTATTGATATGCATTTCATTGTATTTTCTTTGTAACTTGCATCGGGAGCCCAATTTTTACGGTTAACTATGGGGGACTCATCAGTTCTAACTAACACATAGTTGCCTTATTCTACGAAGGGACCCGTGGAGTATCCCTCCATCCTATTGTTGGTGTGCACTTACCTTATATGGAGTTTCCCTCCATTTTATTCCTCATCAAGAGGATGTTATTTATGGAGTTTCCCTCCATTTTGTTCCTCAGAAAGAGGATGTTCTTCATGGAGTTTCCCTCCATTTTTAGATGCTTTGTCTCATCTTGATCTTCTCCTCATGGTGAGGATGTTACTTCGTGCACCTTGTTGGATTTCATATATATTTGAAGGCAATATGTTTTATGACTCATAACCCTTTCTTTATGATTCATAACGGTAAACATGCTTGGAAAATTGAATCATGGATTGATTTGGTGTTTGAGTCACATGTTCAAATAATTTATCTTTGTCTCACTCATATTTCTTTGCAAAATCTACTAATGTGATAATGCGCTGCATTCTTCATTGCTTGGATCGTGGGTCATGTAGGTGATGGAGTCACGACCCATTCACTTGCAGTGGGATGACTCATTAATGGAATGTCTATATCCACATGATTGATGCAATGTTGATGCATATCTCATTAGTTGGCCTTGTCTATGGTCATTTATGCATTAGTATGTTTCTTTTATGAGAGCATTGATAATGTTTATTGTAACCTGCTTGTTCATTTTGGGACTTTGAACATATGGTTTATCTTGATATCATGTTAGGTCTGTTGCACTTTTGATGAAATATCATGCATTTATATTTATCCCTCTACCTTATTTTAAACTATTAGAGTCCTTTACAAATATTTCCCGATGTCAAAAAGTTTCAAAAGATATACTAACTTAAATATTAGATGTCATTCTACTTGTGGATAGTTTCTTTGTTTCTTGTTTCTATATTTCCTTAATTCAAGTGACTCATCAAGGCACAATTAAGGAATCAATTCATCTACACATGTCCTATAACTCACGAAGACTACTTAAAGATGTGGATATCCCTCCACTTGAACACAATCAAATGTACCTTTGTACCATGATGTTGAAGATCAAGGTGCAAATTTTTGTAAAAAAATGGGTTTGATACGGGCCTTGTTTTAAACTCCCCAAGTAAAGATTAAAGGGGCGGGGGGGGGGGGGGGGGGTGTTAGAAGAGTAATCTTTACTTGTATCTATGTATTTAATTAGGAGATTCCTATGGAATCCCTACATGTATTTTGTCTTCTAGTCGAAGTGGGAGGACATGTCATATTTTGTAATTCCTTTAATAAGGAAATTAGATTATCCTCCTTAAGAGGATCTTGACACTTTGCACACACCTATTATGAAGGTTTTCATTTATAGATTGGTGAGTTACTTGATAACTCCTCTCCTCATCTCTATAAAAGAGATTCTCCTCTCTCTCATTTCTACTCTCTGGAGTCGTTGTAAATGAGTCTCTCTCTCTCTCTCTCTCTCTCTCTCTCTCTCTCTCTCTCTCTCAGGCTTTTCCATATTCATAATATCACAAGGGATTTTTATTTGCTTTTCCCATTTCAAAATCTTCTTGTCTCCTAATATTGGCTTTTGGGTGCTTGCTCCTAGTTCATGGCTTTCACATGGTAACATTTTATTCATCATCTATCTCTCTTAGATTATTTTATTTTACTTTACTTTCTCTTGTTATTTTCCTTTTCATTCACCAACTCATTAACATTAAGAGAGCACCTCAAGAAGCTATGGTGGACTTTAATAGTAGATTCCCAATTGAAGCACGTCCTTCGACACCCATGGCCTTTATTTTTTACTTCAAATATTTCAATGTTGATATAGCATGGATTATTTAGACTATGGGAGGTGTAAGTTTGCCAGCTACCTATGAGATAGCTATAAGGGATGAGAATAACCAAATTGATGTAGGAAAATTACCATCAAGGCCACTATTGCTAGTATTCCCCGAATGTCCCATGCAAACCCCATAGCATACTCAAAGTGAAACTTCCACTAGCTTTGTTACGACCCCACAATCTATGTATGCTTACCCAAATGATCAAGCACCACAAGTGAATACTCCCTCCCTGCTACCTTAAATGAGCGAGATGAAAAGTTTGTTGAGGACGGTTACAAATGAGCTCACCAGTTTGAAAAGACATCATAGTATACCACAACAGTCCCAGTATCAAAATTTTTAGAACCGTCAAAATGGAAGGCTCCCATATCAACCAAATCAGTATCAAAGATGGAATAAGAATAACCGAGGGAATACTAATAAAAAAAACAATGGTCAAAGCCAAAAATCCAAGCAGTTGACTATGGTTCCTTAGCCAATGACGCAATTACAATCAATCTGCCTAATATTAACAGTGAATTCATGGCCACACATAATAAATTTGTAGAGGACGTGAATGCTTGGTGTTTTCCGTGTAATGATGCTCATATGACTCAGGATTTTCCAAGAGGAAATCTACAACACCAAATAGAGAAAAAACGGAGCCAAGGTGCAATTCCCTATGCTGGTAACTATTATTATTCTTCCCCCGATATGGAGAATTCCATGATGATAGCTCAAATGCAGGGCATGTCCCAGGAAAAAGAATTAGAGATAGCTCCTAATCATGCCTTCTTCTCTTGGATTTCGGACGAGAATAACATAGTGTTCACGAATCAAGCATCTACCTGAAGGATGCCACAAGTCCAATAAAACTACAACACCCGTTCAAAATGGAGACTCATAGAAGAAATGCCATTGTCATTCTTACCAAATAGAATTGTGTCATTGCCACACCCAAGGTTTGAGGTGAACAAACCAACTGCCCAAGAGGTCCAGCTAGCTCCATCTTAGAGACCAACGAAATCCATTCCATGGAAGCCAAAAGATCCAAAGATTCTAGTGGAAACAAAGGTGGACATAGTGGGACAACTAAAGAAGGCCCCTACGAATCTGTCCATTTGAGATATGCTCACAATCCCTGAGAAAAACAATTACTGAAAGAAGCCCTTAACAACTGGGATAAAATGGCAAGAGTGGAATTTGTTACGGAGCAAGAAAAATTGAAGGGAAAGACACCTATCATGAAGCCGTAGGTTCCCTAGATTTAACAGTCTTCAATATTAATAAATTCTGACACTCCATTAAAAGAGAAGGAAAAAAGTAAGTCTAAACTTATGCATTTCCTTCTTACTTTGATAGTCAGAGATAAGCTCCTACACAATTCAATGATAGTCTTAGGAGCTAGTAGTATTGTCATGCCCAAAAACATCACAGAAGCCCTCTATGTTAACTATGAGCCTTATGATAGAGGAATCATGCAATTCGACAGGAAGAGAGTCTATTCCATAGGATTAATTAAAGATCTCCCTTTAATGCTATTTTCTTGTACAAATATTACAGTTTGATAGAAAGTCATAGTCATTGATATCCCCCCAGTTTTTAGTCTTTGTCTTTTAAGAGATTTCACTACCAAAATAGGAGGTTATATGGCACTTGACTGGTCACACCTAATACTAAGGACTAAGCATGGAGATAAATGCAAGGTATTGTCTGAACCCATGCATGATAATCATGTAACAGATGAACTTGTGCTTAAGTTCGAACCCACTTACACCTCCATTTCTAAAAAAGAAATGTACTGCATTGAAATATTGGAGGATGAGGAAGTCATTGGAGATAGAACCGAAGAAGAAGAAGTGTCTCTCAATAACTTCTTTGAAAATGATCATTTTGGTAACTTCCATGCTACCAGGTTAGGCACTTATGTAATGTTTGATGAAGAACAACTAGTGCCTGGAATCACCGATGAAGAAGGAACTAAAGGCATTAATTTTTGAGCATCAAAGCTTTGGACAATGTACTTCGATAGAGCTAGTCAAGCAGGTTTAGGCATCAATGTCCATCTAATTTCTCCCTTAGGAGATAATGCCTTCCTCTTTCAATTTAGTTCAATATATAATGAAGCAGAGTATGAAGGATTAGTCTGAGGGTTAGAATTGGCTGAAAGAATGGGAATCAACCAACTGAAAGCATTTGGTGATTCTAAACTAATAGTGAAGCAAGTCCGCGATACTGTTGCACCCAAAAATCCATGAATGAGATCCTACCGCCACAACGTATGGGACTTGATCAAAACTATTGATGCTTGGGTATTAGAGTCATTCCAAGGAAGTAGAACCTGAAGGCTAATCAATAAGCCACAATTGGTTCTCATTTTGAGCCTATCACTGATCTATTCACAAATGAACATTCAGTCCGTGTGATAGTAAGACCATATATACTAGATAATGATAACCATTGGAAAGTGTTCTAAAATGATGACCAAATTGATCTGTCTTTCTAGCAAGCGGGAGAATTTGCGGACCAAATTCAACCCAAAATAGAAGAGGCCTATGAGGACCAAGTCATTCAGTTGAGAGGGAATAAACTTCCCTAGGGCCTAATAATCCTGGAAAGTTTATTTTATTGTGATGACGTCAGAAGAGACAAACATAAGTTTGTCACAGATCAAAAGGATTATGAGGAGATAGATGTTAGAGATGGTAGGAAGCTAAAGGTTGGAAAAGATGTTCCTGAAGCAGATAGAGAACAACTCAAATCGATGTGCCACTAGTACAAAGGGGTCATTGCGTAGACCTATGACAATCTACAAGGCTAAAGAAGAGATATCATTGAACACACCTTTGAGTTAGAAGGAGTAAATCCCATCAGGCAAAAGAAGAGGGTCATCAACCATAAGATAGAAGCTTTAATGGCGCAACAGCAGACCAAACTGATTGAATCTAAGATTATCTATCCAAGTAAACATAGCATGTTGGTGTCCAACCTAGTTCTAGTTCATTAAAAAAATGGTGACATCTATCTCTGTGTGGATTTTTGAGATCTTAATAAGTATCTCTAAAGGATCACCACCCCCTTTCGTCAATGGAGAAAATTTTACAGACTGTTGTAGGTTTAGAAATGTTTTCGTTATAGGATGGTTTCTCAGGATAAAACCAAGTCTGGGTGGCAGAAGATGATCAACATAAAACCACTTTTACCACCAAGTGGGGAAATGTTTCTAATGCCAAGATGCCATTTGATTTTTTGAATGTAGGAGCTACCTTCGAGAAAGCCATGGAGATAACTTTCAAGGAATTGATAGATTTGATCATTCTAATCTACCTGGACAATTTGACAGTGTTTTCAAAAAAGTAGGATCATTTTGACCACCTCAAGCAAGTATTTCAGAAATGCTCTTTGAATCCAAAGAAGTGTGTATTTGGAGTTTCGTAAGGAAAAATCCTAGGACACATAGTATCAAAAAAAGGAATTTCCATAGATATGGAATGCGTGAAATACATTCTAGCACTCCCGCTTCCATCAAATAAAAAGGGAATCCATTCTTTCATTGGAAAGATAATTTTTGTCAACATGTTCATTTCTGATTTTTCACGAATGGTGTGTCCTATTAAGTTGATGTTGAGAAAAGAATAAACCTTATGTTGGACCCCAGAAGGGAAGATTGCCTTCGAAAGGATAAATGAGGTAATAGCTGCTACCACAGTGTTGTCAAATCTGGACTTTTCCAAAGGTTTCATAATGTATGCCTATGGAAGTGAACATAGTCTTGTTGTTGTGCTTACATAGAAAAGAGAAAGCAAAAAGGAAGAATACCCTATTTCGTTCTACTCTAGGACTCTCAAGAACTATGAGGTTAAGTATAATTTTGTAGAGAAGAAGGCGTTCACCTTGGTGAAGGGTATCAAAAAATTCATCTATATGATCTCACGGAGTAAGATTATAGTATATGTGGCTTAGCCCAGTGTGCGGGAATACATAATGGAGGGTGAAATTACCCCAAAAGATAAAAATGGATCACAGAAATCATGGAGTACGACATGAAAGTCCCACCAACTAAAGTTATAAGGGGAAGAGGCCTTTGTGAATATATTGTGAAAAGACCAAAAGGAGCAGAAGAGGCAGAGGAATTGATCCTCATAAATTATCTCAAAGAAGCAAATGACTGGGTAGATGACCGAATAAATTTTATGCAGACAGGAACTTACCCTCCTCATCTCCCTTTAAACAAACAAGATACTATAGATTGCAAGGTTCCAAATACCTTCTGATTGAAGATGTACTCTTTAGGAGGAATTTGAAAGGAATCCTATTGAGATGTATTAATGAGACCCAAAGCTAGAAGGTATTAGGAGAAATGCATAGTGGTTCTTCATGCATCCATTATTCAGCAAAAACAATTGCTCTCAAGATCATGCGAGCTGATTATTTTTGGCCAACCATGTATGTTGATTGCTTTGAATTAGTAAAGAAATATGAAAAATGCCAATTCTTTGTAGGGAGGATAAATTGTTTTTCCATGCCACTAAGGCCCATCGTAGTTGATGAGCTCTATGCACACTGGGGCCTAGATTTAATTGGTATGATCAACCCTCCCTCAAGCGTTGGACAAAGATGAATTATTACAATTATAGACTAATTCACCCAGTAGGTGGAAGAAAAATCATTAAAAAATACCAAAAATGAGATCATCAGCTTCCTCAAAGGGTTGGTGTCAAGATTTGGACCCCCAAAAATATTAATTTCAGACAATGCTAGGACATTTTTCGGAACCAAGATGTTTGATTTTGCATTAAAAATGGTATTTTTTTAAAGACATCTTCAAACTATTACCCCCAAGGAAATGAGCTGTTTGGATCCACCAACAAAGATTTGATCAGGATCATCAAAAGGATCAGTTCAGAGCATCAGGGAGAATAGCACAAGCACCTACAATATGCATTGTGGGTAGATAGAATGACCCCAAAAAAAGTTCTAAAAAAATTCATCATATGAGCTGGTTTACGAGAAGGAAGCTCTCCTTCAAATCTCAATAGAAATTTCAGCATTACAATTCTTGAAGTCTATAGAAGTTGAAGAAGGTGGTGCTATGAACATGAGGTTGGATGAATTGCTAATTCTACAAGACCAGAGTGAACTGGTCTACGACTCCTTGACATGTCATCAAGGTGTCCTTAAAAGATTATTTGACAAAACAACTTTAGACCTAATTATTAAGGAAAATGACCTGGTATTAAAGTACAATGAAAGGGAAAGTAAGCCAAGTTAGCACACAAAATTTGACACTCTATGGGAAGGTAATTTTCATATTTTAAGTTGCAAAGGCGACAATGTTTTCAAGCTGGAAGACATGAAAGGTAACCCTTTTGAGATCTTGGTAAACGAGATCCACCTCAAATATTTACATTAATTGCCCACCTTTCCCCCTTGTATATAACAGGTTAGTCATGCTTTGTTTTCAATAAGTACCATTAGGTACACTTTCCTCATTGTTCACCTTCCATCCCCCCATTTTTTGAACCTTCCCATCTTTTATCGCAAGCGACGGTCAATATTGTCCTTTGCATTATGAAATCCATTCCTAGGGCTTTCGTGTCAAATTCCTAGCAGTTGTCAGAGCCTTGTTTATCAAAATCGTAGCAAGTTCAGGAAGTTTGTACTCCTTCCCCTCCACTTGCATAATATACAAATAATGTGGAAATAAATGCACATGCTTATGGTGGTTACCACCCTGCTTTTGTTTTCGTGGTGTTGAAGCTTGAGGGTTTTTCCTGTCAATTGCAAAGAATAATTTTGAGTCCCTTGTTCAATGATCTCAAAGAAGTACTCTCTCCTCTTAATATCAATGTCTTGAGTTGCATCCTTCAACACAAATATGTTCATTGTATTTGTAGACACCTCGTATGCCGAGAACTCCAAGTTGCAAAAAAATTGCCACCGAAAATAGAACTAGAAAAGATTGAAAATACCAGAGATGCGACATTGGTCAAGGATGCAACAAATCATATTTCAGACCCATCGCTAGCATCATCAACAAGAGGGTTGAGGGATGGTGCATTCTAGAGGAAATTGAATAAGGATTTCGAGAAAATGGGTTTGAAGATTTTGAATTCTGGCTTACCTCAATGCATGGTACCAAATACCCACCCCTGCCCAGAATCGGTAGATGCATTGATGAAGGATTTTGATTCAGCAACAAACATCATCCAGTGTGGTGGCCTTAGGATAGAAATAATTTCATATTCCATCAGAAGTATGCTATGCATCCCTAAGGGTGTAGAAAAAATGGTGATTTTTTTATAAGTATACTCAGGAGCAGAAATGGAGAAGCTTGCTAGACTCAGGCATTTCTGAGCCAATAATTATGGGAAAAGTTTTTTGGGAAGTTAGGCTTCCTAATTTCTCGCTCATCTTTTAAGAATGACTTGAAAGACATCTTTTCCAGGCTCACATTTTTCCAGGCTCACATTTATATATGGGATGGAAAATGATTCACATGTGAAAGAGTTCCAAGCAGCCGTGACCTATCAGTTAAAAATGGAGTCGGGTTTCGACACCCGGTATGAATTTTCTAATACGATTGCATAGGAAATGATCCAACAACTTCAGGATTATCGAATCTCTTCTCAGTTCAGGTATCCTTCCTTTCTGGTCCATATGTTGTTGTATCAAAGTTATAAATTTTTTGAAAAATCGTTGAAGCTAGATACCATAGATCTTGCTGGCTGGAGGAAGCCTATTTCTGTGTGGACACTCATTTTAAGCAGTTCATGTGATTATGATGGTTTCCTGAAAAGATTTATGAGGCTTGGCATGTAGATTTTTGTGAACCTGTTTGATTATAATAAACTCACTGCTTCCTAGATGGTCTGGTTATGAAATTTTGAGATTAAGATAGAATGGTTTGATGGAATTAATTTCATGATTGTCCGAATAGATGATTTTATTGAGAAGCCTTTCTTGCTCCCCATCTTCTTCCCAGACAAAGTGTTGGGTCATTGGCCCTGGAGGTTTTCAGACAAATCTCACTATTTGATGAGAGAATGGGCGCAGAGAAGAACAAAGAAATGATATATAAACCACCAGTTACTTTTGATGGCATGACTATGCACAAGAATAAATATGAGAACTTGTTGAGGTTGAAACTTTCTCAGCTCAATCTTTTGTTTCTCGATGAATCCTAGAATTTTGATCCAGATGAATATTTAAAGAAGAGAATTGGTTTTTCCCCCCATGGCTCGCGACCATATTGGGAAGCAAGAATGAGCCCTAGTCATCCATCGACATAAGTTTTAATTGAGCTTTATTCATCCCATGTCAGATACCACCCCCATGGCTGGATTTCTACAAGGTCAAGCGCCCTTATAATTTTATCTTCAAAATTTCCTAGACTCTAAAAGAGAAGTTGCAAAGCGAAGATTGGCCAGATGAAAAAAATTGTAGACTTTTGGATCTTCAGACAAGAGACCAAGCTAAACTTTAACCCCCTGTATAATATCGAGTTAGATGTGGAATTTGAAGAAAATGGAAAAAAGACCACAATGAAGAACCCACATCGAAAAGCCAAGAGAAAGAAGAATATGTCCCCTCTGTTCTTTTGAACCTTCTAGAACAACAAGATGCAATAGTGGATTTAGTTGAGATGCCTATGGAGGAGGTAATACCTCTAAGCATAAAGGGAAAACCAAAAGAAGATAAGGCTTCAAAAGGAGCATTTTACCATCAACTCCTTACCCAAAACCTGAAGACTAAGAGGGGAAGGTCTTTGCAACTTATTGCTCCCCAATAAAAGAAAAAGAGAAGGGTCGAGAAGCTCAACTACAAGAATTAGACGAAGAACAAGAGAAAGTCCCACCTGTGATGCAAAAGGAGTTGTCGCTACCTCCATTGTTGACAACTCTTTAGGTAGGTTTTTCTCTAGCACTCCTCTCTTGTCAGTCTTTCATCACTCCTCTGCCTCACCCTTCTTTTCGAGTTTCTCAAATTATGGCCTCCCACACTCCTCAATTGTCTTTGTAGTTAGTTTTCCTATCCTCGTTAGGAGCCAAATTTATCCCACCTTTCAATCTATGCTCCCCGCTGATGATTACCCCTAATACCCTTGCGAAATCCTCTACAACCTTGATCCCTTAAATCCCTCCAGTTTGTTGTCCTATCACAGGATATGAAGATAGCCCTCCTTCCATTATAGAAGCTTATTTCAGTACGACTAAACAAGCCAGGGTGGAAAGAGGCCAAAACTTAAGGGGAAGGGATGATAACAAACCGAAATTGGCTAATGTTGCCTCCATATATAATGAGAAGAAAAACATTTCATGGTTATCACCCAGATGCCCATTGTTCAAGGAAAAAATCAAGGCCAAATGCAACCCTGAGATTTTTATTCTCATGATGTCTTAGTAAATATTGATCATGCGAGACTCCAAACTTGAGTGGAGCTAATAGAGGAGTCTCATAAGGTAGTTATTGCAGATTACCTTAAACTCACTCAAATGATAGAAAAGAAGGCGATGGATTTGTAGAATTCCATGACTCAAATTGATGGCTTGAAGCTATAGATTAAGGCTCTTGAAAAGGAGAACCCATGACTTTCCAATGAGCTCCAAACTAGATGAAATGAAGAGATAAGAAGGCTACATGATAAGGTAGAAGAGATAAATCATGATCTAACCCAAAGATGTGCTAAATTAACCGAGAAGGATCAAGACATAATGACTATCCAAGCTTAGCTGCTTCAGGTGGAGCAAAAATCACAAGAAAAGGAATCACAACTTAAGAATGAATTGCAGAATATCCAAAGCACACTAGATCTTGAACGAGTGAATGCCAGGAATGCATTAAAACAGATGTATGGAAAAGAGAAGGAATTAATGGAGGGCCAACGAAGATTGATGAGTGAGCAGTTGCGTGTACAACAACTCGAGGGGTCCATTAAGATGAAGGTGGAGCAGATAAAACAACTACAAATCTCCATATTTTCCTTGACCTAAGTGAGTTGTCTTCTCTTAGTGCAACATATGTACACCTCCTTCTGGGATAAAATTGATACGTACACACTTATTTTTATGCCAACCTTAAAGTTTGTGGCTGACACAATAGAGTTAATTAATGAAGTAGAAATCGCTCTAGAGGCCACCCAACAACAAATTTCTCCCTATGTGAATGAGGCAAGGAGTTTAATTGAAAAACACTATGAAGAAAAAGATGGCACTTTGATATCCACTGGGATTATAGATACACGACTTGCAGCAGTAAAAGGTGGTGAATTTATCAAATGTGGGGAAGAAATAACACAAGAAAGAGAATGCCTTGATTAGCTTAAAGCTTCAATTGTCTTGAGGAAAGAAACAATAGAGGCGTTCATGCAGACCATACTCCCATCACCTTTTGGGTCAGATGGATCGCTCCTAAGTGAGGGGCTAGCTAAGCAATTGATGGAGCTGAAAAGATAGGATCATTCTTTTGAGAAGATCCTAGGACTTGATCCCAATACCTCTCAGGTCAAGGAAATATTGGACCCCCTTGCATTCCTTTAGTTCAATTTGAAAAAATCCAAGGGTAGCTTGAGAAGTTTTACTTTCATAGAAATGATTGCCTTGTATAATGTTTTTTGTGACTTCCAGCTTCATAGTTTACAGAGTGCAAAAGAATGAGCTCCCTTGTAGCTAGCTTTGGCATATCTCTGAATGGTCCCCTCCCCTCCTCTTATTTTTGGGAACCAGATATTTTTGGTTTCAACCTTCCAGACAAGTTCCACACAAGTCGCCAATTATGTATATCTCTATACAGACCGCCTGGCTATCACAGATCAAAGTTTTTGTGGGTCAGAGTGTACCCTTTTTCTTGTGTGTGCCCCATCTTTCATTTGATTGTGGATTCAAATGGATTTGGACACATGACGTCTCCACAAAACTTTTCAAAGAGCGTGAGGATTTTCTCTTCCTAGAAACTTTGGCGTGATGCCACCTATCACAGGCCCCTTCCAACAAGGTTGTTCTCATTTCAAAGGACAGTGATGGTGGTGGTACTGGTTTTTTATTCTTTGAGGATGTGTGTTGGGTGGATCGATGTTGTCAAGTAAAAAATGCTTTGGTGGCTCCTCTAATAGCCTTAGAAAATTATTTCCCCCAGGTGGTAGTCTGATCGGCGAGGCTTTCTGTTGCGAAGAATCTTTCTAGTTGCAAGTTTTACTTTAAGAGGGGGTATTTTTCTTTTAGTAAGGGTTGGATTTTTAGTTTTATATGAAAACCGATATTTGATAAGTGGATATTTTTCTCTGATATAATTATGAGACACCATATTTACATACTTTGCTTCTAAATACTTTCTTCTTAATTTAGAGTTGACTGTTCTCAATAGAGCCTTTTTGGTTTAAATCGATATTGAATACACTAGAATTATGTCAATTTGAATATTATTTATCTTATAAGACTAGTATTTATCTGTTTGAGATTATTCCTAGTGATGGACCATGTTTGAAACTAACTCTTCCAGTTGGAAATAATTGAGTAATAGAGGTGCTCTATGTCTATGATGTTATGAGAAGTAAGTAAACAAATAGGCATCCTTGAATGTTCTTATTGTTGCCCAACTTTTATAGATGTACCCAATAAATTGAAGACATTATATTTTTCCATTAGTATATGCAAAGAAAAACATGATAAACACCATCGGTTTATACTACACTGACAGACAGGGCACATCACTATCCGGAGACAAGGTTACCAATATTGCTATGTACAAAGCATCTTGACGCAACACTATTTAGTGTTACCTGATGATAGAAAAGACAAAGTAACCCGACGAGTAACCAATAGTGCAAACCGATGAAACAGTCAAGAGTGGAACCCGACAAATCAAGGGAACCCGACGTACAGTTCAAAGAAGGAACACCAATAGACTTTTGTGTGCTAAAAATGTGTCACACTTCTATGAGTCATTAAATTCAAGATTTCTCAAGAATGAGGTCTCAAATGGTGACTCATAGCTCTCTATTCATGGAGTGCAAGGGTTTGTAATGGAGGCCCTCATATTGACCTAGCTTGTGCCCCTGCAAGTACACCATAAAATGAGAGATTCAAAGAGGAAATGCAAGATTGCTAGTCTCCATGATCATCAAGTATGCATGCAAATGAAAGCTATTCTATATGATAACAATGCAAGAAAGGAAATTAATCTATATGATAACAATGCATGATTATTCTATGAAAGGAAATA
>MU227777.1:2821882-2853698 GCA_018584345.1 Thuja plicata | reverse complement strand
AGGTTGTTGGCGATAAGTGTTTTCAAGACATCCTCATATGAGTCACCAAGTTTTGAAAATTGACGCCTCTCTTTCTTAGGCCTATCTTGGTATCTCAGTTTTTTCTCTTGTTGATTAGATGTATTGATCTTCATGGATTGAACCATACTAGACAAGTGGAGCACAATTTGATCTTTAGGTTGGGAGGATTCCACAACTCGATCATTGATCACTTGTTTGTTCCTATTCCAATGTGAGTTTTTCCCTTTATTCTTGTTAGGGTTGTTGTTATTTTGACAATTGTTGTTGTTGTTGTTGTTGTTGTTTCCATGTTTGGTCAAAATTACATGTTCTTTTAAAACATCCTCAATCTTACATGTGGTTTCAACCATGGTGTCAAAGGAATAAAAAACCATCTTCCTAACTTCATACCGCATTTCGAGAACCAAGTTGCTAACAAGGATATCAATCTTTTCATTTTTAGGAATGGTTCTAGAGTAGCAAGAGCATTGTCGCCTCCACCTTTGCAAGAAAGTAACAAAGGATTCCCCTTGATTTTGCTTTAAATTGCATAAGTCCAACGTGGTGATTGATCTTGAAAGATTGTATGCAAAGTGTTGAACAAATCTGTGAACAAGCTCTTTGAAAGTCTTAACGGGGGGAGTTATGTTGGTGAACCATTCCATTGCTTGACCCTTAAGACTCCTTGGGAACAATATCATGAGGTGTGAGTCATCTTAATGGAACTCAAAACTTGTCATACAAAATTGGTGCACATGATAATGTGGATCTCCATTCCCATCATATTTTTCGTATTGAGGAATCTTAAACTTTCTAGGGAACTCTTTCATGTTAATACTTTTGTCAAAAGGATTAGGACAAAATAAATCCAGCGAGAATGAATTCTTGGGTGCTAACATCTTCTCCATCATGTTCTTAAGTTGTTTGATTTCCTCTTCTTGAGATGGACCTTGCTTCTTAATCTTTTTGTCGACATAAAAGTTGTAAGGGACTCTAGCACCCTTGTTGATTAAACTCTCTAGGAACTTATCCTTGTTTTTCTCTAAATATTTCTCCACATACTGTTGGAAAAGTGGCTCTTGTTTCATTTTCATGAAGTCCTGGGAGGTGAGATCAAAACTCGAGCTACTACCCCCATATTGTGAACCATGATGAGCACGTTGTGAAGGTTGTCTTGAGTTCCTCGGAGGTGTTTGTCTCCTATAATGATCATGTCTTGAGGACCTTCTTCCTCTAGGACTAGGAGATCATGATGGCGTTCTTGAATGTCTCCCACTTTGTGGAGTCTTAGGAGGAGTGGATGGAGGAGAGTTGTTTCCACCACTAACATGCATGTTGTTTAATTGATCATTGAGTTGCTGAGCCAAGAGCCTATCTTGCTCTTCTTGGAAGGCTTTCTTTTCCATTTCCACCAAAGTTTGTCTCTCCAACTCTAGGAGTCTAAATTTCTCTTCCTTTTCAGCTTGTTCATCTAGGAAGACTTTTTTTTCACGCTCAATCCTCTTAAGTCTTTCACTCATGTAGCTTGAAGATGTTTTGAGTGGTGAACTTGGTCTTGAATTTCTAAACAAGTTGTTGGTATAGGTTGCATTAACATGAGTGTCATAAAGTTCATCTCCTTGGTTCTCATGTTGTGATAAATCATCTTGATAAGCTTGCCTCTTACCTCTCTAAGCCCTTTGGTGTGCATCCAGATATCTAGTTGAGATAAGGGATGAGACTGGGCAACTGTCACGAGAGGAACCACCAAATGAAATAGCATCTCTATGCTTCACAAATATGTCATCAAGGCGATTATCCATGTCTTCCCTCTCTCTCCGAGTCATTGTGTAACTCATATCCATAGAAGAGTGAGAAGATGCTAAGGGTGTACCCAACTCACTAAGGTGACTCTTGGAATCAAAACACACTTCTGAGTTGTTCCTAGGTGATTGATCAAATATGGGTTCTTTTCCCTTACATTTTTGGTGAGTTTGAACTAAGGGTAATTGGTTAAAGACCACTTGAGGTCATTTTCCTTGATTTACTTGATATCTTGTTGTAACTGGCATGAGAGAAAAGGTACTAGGTGATAGGATGACCCTAAGAAATGTTGGTACCTAACCAGGATAGTAAAAGCACTCACTTGTCCAAAAGAGAGGTGATAAGATAGAATTTTGCAAGAGGCATAAACTAACACTGCCACAGAGGTGCCCACTGAACGGGTGAATACCCTAAAACATATGGATCAGGAGGATGATTTACCCAAGTTATATTGATTGAATTTGAATTTGTACAGAAGTAAATGGACAAGAGACTACTAAAACTCTCCAAGTGTGTTATCAAAGGATCTAAAGGTTTATCTTCTCAACAAGGACAACTTCTAGCTCACCAACTCCAAGCAAGGTCACTTGTGAAACCAAAGATTACTAGTTCAAGAGGTCAAAATGCAAGAATCCAAAGTGTAAACAAGCTTCTAACAGTGGGGTAAGTGACCTAATCTGATCTGGATCATCCCAGAAAGACTAAAAATGACAGGATAGCAAAAATGAGCAAGTTGACAGTTTGACACTTAAGAATGCATATTTGTTGATCATTTTGGTGTTTGTCTTAATGTTTGGGTGTATGTTTTGATCTTTCACTCATGCAAGACACATCAAGTAGATTGTTTGTTGTAAAAGAAACAGTCACATCACAACCTAGGTAAGCCAGGACAATATCTGTTGAATTCCCACTTGAACCGAAGTTCAGCCACGCTTACTCATAGCGAACAACTTAGAAGCTTGGAGGCACGAGATCCTCCTTACATGTGCACTCACTTCTCAGGCACACCAAGCTTCGAATCCCAAGGAAATCACTTCCCAAAGGACTGTTGTCTCTACTAAGAGCCGTGAAAATGTGGGACATCTTACTCGGTCTCTGACCTTCTGTGCCAACAGTTAGAGGGTTTTTAGTCACTAAAACAAAGTTTGTAGTCAAGGCATCTGTTCAGGTGGTTGTGATCAAGTCATTTTTCCAATTAAGGGGGCTCTCCCAATCCTTTCAAAGCAAGGTTTTTCACCTTAACAATGTAGGGACTTTAACACACCACTAGGGTACTAGAGGAGATTTTGGTTGCTACAACGAATTCACACCCATCCACTGTGAGACTAATCATAATGACATTTTTTATATACCGGTTCGGAAGGGCTTGGCTTTAGCCTGTTACCGGTTGGGCAATCCACTCTCACTGGCTCTATTAAAGCACTCAGGAGCTAGCCACGCTAAAATATTTATATGAGTTTCTCTTACACCTAAGATCCACAAAGGCAAGGGGATAGGATACGTTCATATAATTCTTAGGATTACAATCTAAAAGACAATTCAAACACATAAGAAAATGACAATAATGTTTCTGGATTTCTGATCATCCCAAAAGGGTGAGAGCATAGTTTCCTGACATTATTTTCATTCCTAAAAATACCAAATAGAAGTTCATTTTAGAAGTCTTGCATGTGGGTTCCTATTTTAATAAAAAAAAAAAAAATGCAAGCATAATGTTTAGCGCACTATCGATCAAGGAAACTTGCAAGACTATTTGTTAGTAGTTCTTTGTTTGAGTCTTCTTTTTCAACATCCTGCAAACCACTGTTAGGTTGTAATCAAAGATAAGCATAAAGAAAAACAAAGCCAAAGATTGGTCAGCATTAGAAAAATCATAAAATCAGAAATCTGATTGCATATTCAGAAAGTAGATGAAAAATCACGCACTTTCAAAAAAATTTGCACAAAAAAATGTTACTGTATGAGCCCGTACGAGGCTTCGGAAGCTGCAAAACAGAGAATTAGACAGGTATAGTGATGCAAACCTGCAATTAATGATAAATCTATGACTCAAATCCATAAACTAAGAATAACCCAAAAATCTTCAGACAATTCTACCCAAAATAAAAATAAAAATTGCACTCAATTTGGACCTAAAATGAGCAAGATATGATCGTTTGAAGTTAGACTGCAATTTCGAAAACTCCAATGGTGGAGGCAAAGACTTTTCGAACCATGCTGATGTCAGCAGACTGCAGCATTAAAATTGACGGGCTGGGGGCCGTCATAGAAGGCCCAAATTTTGACGGTTATATGGTCGTCAAATTTAACACAATAAAAAGTTTTGATCTTTGATTTTTGATGGTTTTTTTTCAGATTTTTTTTTTCAAAAATCTGCCTTGGGCTGCATGCAGAGATGATTCGAAATCTGCCTTGATTTCCGTGCAAGCTTGTTTGGGCAAAAATATTTGCCACAGATTTGACTTTCGTTAAATATGGGCAAGTTTATAGTCATTTTCATTCGAAACGGCGATCCAGACGCGATGGTGGGGTCAGATTTGGCTCAAAATAAGAGCTTTAAAGACACTGAGAGAATAATAGACAGAAGATAGAAGAAATTTTTGAATGTGATGACAGAAATAGATGTTCTGCCCCACGGTGGGCACCAAAAATGTGTTAAAAATATGTCACACTTCTATGAGTCATTATATTCAAGATTGCTCAAGAATGAGGTCTCGAATGGTGACTCATAGCTCTTTATTCATGGAGTGCAAGGGTTTGTAGTGGAGGCCCTCAGATTGACCTAGTTTGTGCCCCTGCAAGTACACCATAAAATGAGAGATTCAAAGAGGAAAAGCAAGAATGCTAGTCTCGATGATCATCAAGTATGCATGCAAATGAAAGCTATTCTATATGATAACAATGCAAGAAAGGAAATTAATCTATACGATAACAATGCATGATTATTCTATGAAAGGAAATATAAATGCAAGATTAATCTATGAAAGGAAACATGAATCTAATCTAACATGCAAGTGCAAAATTAATCTAAATGGATTGCCATGGGGCATGAAAGAAGAAGACAATAAGAGAGAAGTTGCAATATCTAAGCTCAAGTGCTCAAATTCTCCTCCAAAATTGCTCTCCAAACCTGCAACATAACAATAGCATAAAAACTCTATATCTCTGATTTTGATCCCCGATCCTTAAAATGAGGAGAGAGCTCCTTATAAAGGAAAGTGTGGAGAGGAATGCATCCTCGAGAGCAATGTGGGATAAATCCCTAAAAAGGCAAGTAAGAGGGAAAAGCCCACCACTTAGGAATATGTGTGGAGAAAAAGGAGTTTTATTTATTGATTTTATTTGATTTATTTCCTTTTTCATCAAAAAGAGAGCTTTAAGTGGGGATTTTATTTATTTAATTAAATAAGGATTTTCTTTCAATTAAATAAGATAATATTATTTAATTAAAAGAGAGATTTTAATTAAATAAGATAAGATCATTTAATTAAAAGATTTATTTTAATTAAATAAGATTATTTCATTTAATTAAAAGGGATGTTTTCTTTTAATTAAATAAGATTATTGATGAAATGATCAAACCTTAGGAAATATTGAAATAATTACGATTTGATCAAGGAAATTGATTTGAATTGAAAATATTGCAAAGCATTAGTTCAAAAAATTGATAAATTGATTCTGTCATTTGATAAATTGAAGAATGGGGGTCCATAGTCTAGGCGACCATTTTAGGGTGCATACAACTTTTCGTTCACACCGACAATCAGATATCGAGAGTCAGTTACATCTCGCAAAAAGTGGATCTGACTTCCACGTCATATAAATCATTGAAGTTTTAAATCCATTATGTGAGGTAAAAACAATGTAATTATTATTGCTTTTATTAGTCTTACTGATTTAAAAATATGCAAACTAAAGGATCAAGGTCAAGTTGTATACCTTGGATCTAGAGTTAACGTTATAATGCGTGATTCTAAAATAGGTCAAAGAACTTGTATAAATAGATGCTCAATCAATTGTGAACATGTTGTTTGATGATGATTGTAGCCTCTGAGAGCATCTAAGGTTCAGACAAGAGAATACATGCAGAAGCACAGACAAAGATCAAATCATTTTTCAAGAACAAGAACCAAGGCTACCGACAAGCAGGAAAAAGGTATTAATCAATCACTATAGGATATATTCATATACTGTAAGCTTTAATGGATCTGTGATCAGCAATTATAGATTGCATATAGTCAGGTCATACATATTGCACACATTCTAACAAGTGGGGTACACTTAAGAAGTCCTTTCAAGGAAGGTGGATTTAACAATCCTATTGTAAATCTCTTAACCGAGTGCACACTACATCAGTGTTGCTAAAGCTCTTAACAGAGTAGATCCTAACAGGTCCCGCATTAATACTCCTAACAGGGTAGATCACCAGAAGTGATCAAATTGTAAGCCTTAACCGACTCCCTTCCATTTTGCAGATAGTGAAGTTTTGTGGGTGTCATCCCCACCGTAGTTTTTACTTCCTAACAGGAGTTTTCTGCGATATCATATCTTGTGTTATGTGTCTACTACTTTCATGAATGTTTCTATGAATGTTGCATACAATTAAGTTTATGAATTAATATTACATGCATAAGAAAGAACATCAGATTTGGTCGGTAATGCAATAAAGATTGATTGCTAATGAAGTAAGGTGAAAATTGTTAAAAGTTTTAGAGGTACATATTCACCCCTCCCCTCTCAGTGCTACTTCCCATTAATCCCAACAGAAATGATATGGATGTTTAGATCTGTGTCTAGGATCTTGTCTTTACGTTCTCATTTCAACAATGAAGGGATTGTGGTATACTATGCCAATTTATGAAACAATATTAGCATTTTGATGTTATGGTTGACCTATCTTTTATTGAAGATAGATTGTGTGTAAGTAATGAAATGATCTAGCGCATCTCTTATAGCTTAGATTCATTTTTAGTTTTATTCTCTTCCCATTCCCCTGTTCATGGAGAGTTGACACCTCAATCCTAGAGTTTGTTCTGTGTATTAGCAATTTGGTCCCATGATATTCAGACTTTCCATAAGGCATGTTATCATTCTGAGGTGCAAATTTCAGGATCAACAGGGTTAATTCTCAATATCTTATAACCGGTTATAAAATGTTACAAATATTCTCACTGTAAGGCTCATTGTCTAGTAAGGCTCATTGTCAGAAGGATCACTAACCAAAAATACAATAAGTATATAAAAGACTTGAACTCTTACTATTGCATCTCATATATGCATGAAATATAATTCCATTGAAGTTTAGTAGATAGATTCTACACACTTTATTAGATTCTAATCGATTACTCTGCACTTTGTAATATCTAACTACTCTTCTTTATTGTTCTCATCTAATATCATATCATTGTCACATTACCAAAAAAGGATATATCATATATATACTAATTTATTCATACTTTACGTAGGCTCCACATGCTTCATTTAGAAAAATATGAGTCAGCTTCAAAATAGTTCACACATTGTCTCTCAAAACACTTCAAACATTTCATTCAAATAAGTTGGCATAGGTATAGTGAAAATTGATGCCAGCCAAAAACCACATGCTACGATCAATCATTAGCCTTACCCCAAAATCCGCAAGGAAAAATACAGTCTTGTAATAAATTGCAAGCATCCTGAAGAACTTGTTTTGTATTTAGGAAACAAAGAAACTTCTAGATATAAATTCCATACCGTAGAGCCATATCTCGTGAAAAATTGAATACAAGTACTTCCAACATCCATAATTATACATCAAAATTGTAGAGCAATATTTGTAACGGCAGAGGAGACTAGACCAAAAAAAATAGACGCATAGCCAACCAAAACTGTCAGAGATCTTCAAGCTCATGTTGCTAAGATAAATTTTATATCAATGATAAAATTCCAACAAGAATCAGTTGGTGTTAAGATGGATGAGGAGCAGAATGTTAGCTTTTTCTTTGTTCTTCACTTGATTTGTGAGATTCTCTTGTTAGGGTCATTGGTAGTACCTCTGTTATTTTGAGGATTGAAGATGCAGTGATTTCTTTTCTTTCAAAAGTGATGACAAGGAAGGTATCCATCAATGCCAAGGAAGCTCTAGTTGTTTGTAGAATACCTACGAAAAAAGATGAGGAATGAAAATCATAATAAATTCAAATCTAGAGGGAGATCTAAATCTCTTTGAAAATCCAAAGTTATTTGCTGGAACTATGGTAAGCCTGGGAACATCTATAAGGATTGAAAAGAAGGAAAGAAGAAAAAGAAGAAATATGATTTTGATTCTAATTACAAGAAGGAATATGTTGATGCATTAATTGCAGCTTTGGCCACTCATGCATGTGATGATGCATGATCAATTGACTCATGTGCATCTTTCCATATGGCCTCTAATAAAGATTGGTTTTTCCAAATATGAAGAATTTGATGGAGATAAGGTGTACTTGGGTGATAGTTCTCATTTAAATATTGTTGGTTGTAATATAGTTTTAATCATGTTTCTTAATGGTAGTATAAGAAAGATTAATGGTGTGTTGCATCTCCCTAGTCTAAGAAGAATTTTGTTTAATTCATGAGAAAACTAATAGATTCAGGTATGCAGCTAGTCTTTTCTAATGTCGAATGCATAATGGTGAGAGGTACTATGGTAATTTATAGAGGTTTCATAATTGGCATATTGTATAAGTTGTATGCATACACTAATGAGTGTGATAGTAATTTTGTGAAGACCAAATCTATGGATACTTTCTTGGAAAAGGTGAGGGTTTCAACTTCAACAAATGGTCATGAATTTTAGGCACCTAAGAGTTCTTTTTTTTCAAAATCAAAGTTACTTGCAGATAAGATTATGTTATAGTGCCAAACACCTGGCCACAATGGAGAGAAGGGTCTAAGGACCTTGAAGATAAAAACATTTTTGAAGGTTTGAATGATTATAATCTTGCTTTTTACTTTTATTTTTGTGAGAGTCACATTTATGAAAAACTCGAGTTCTAATAAATTTTGTGGTGTGTTGGATCTTATTCATTCTATTGGTGTAATTAATTATTCACCTAATTACACTTTACTTAAGCTTTTTTACGATAATGCAGACATAGTAGTTTTCATTTGAGACACTTAGAAGTTTGCACCTTTATTTCCACATGGTGTAAGATAAATTCCACTTTAGGCAGTGATAGATGTTATCACATTCCACTTTATGTCTTGTCTCCATCTTTAGTGCACTTATCACTTATCCATCCTCCACATGTTGCACATACTTCATTGCATAATAAAAGACGATCCACCTTTGATGGACATGTGATTCCACCTTGTGTGGGTGATAAATTCTCTTCTGAGTTATCATGGTTTCTTATTGCCCTTCCTATATAAGCAGACACATCTTCATTATATTCATTTATCCAATTGATCATATTGTATTGCATTCTTCGTCAGAATACAACTTATTCAATTTTATCTCTCGTGTGCTATTCATTGGCTTCTAGATCTTGGGTTGATGTTGGCAAATTCTTACATGGTTTTTATTTTTTTTAAATAGTTTTTTTAATAAATTTTTTAACTATATTTTTTAAAATTATTTTTTTCTTTATTGTTATTTGATAAAGTTTTTTAAATTTTTTTTTAAATCAATGTATTTTTTCCTTTTTAATAAATTTTTTCTTAAAATTTTAATTAAGTTTTTGTTAATTTTTTTGCATAATAACTAAATTTGGAAACAATTTTTTTTCTTCCACCTACATACTTGTTATGTAGCGTTCTCCAACTGGTAGCCCGAGGGGGACAATTTCATCTTGATATCTTGGAGACATTTCAATCAGAGGAATCTTCTGTGATCTTCTACATGACATGTTTGGTGGCATCATCTTCAAGTTTTTATCTTTGCATCATGATGTTGTATTCTCTTGCATGAGCTATGTTGTACATACACTATTATAAAGTGTAATCTTTCTATGTACTTTGTCATTGATGATTTATTTGATGTAATCCTATTTTACTCAGTAGATTAGGAATTATCTTGTGAGACTTGGTGCATGAGGAGATTAGAATGCATCAATCAGTCATTGGTAGTGCATGTCTCCAGTTGAGACTTCAATTGTACCAGCCTATTAGTTGTGAGTATTCATTTAATGCTCAAACAAGTGTCTCCATTCCTAATCTCTATCATATTGCAGTGGGTGATTCATCATCGGTTCTACATCAATATTGGTACTTGGTTTTCTCACACTTTGACATTCTTGGTGCAGCATTGACTCTATTTTCCTCCTATGGAGGACAATTGGTCATCATCTTGGAACATCTTTGCAGGAGATTCTACATTGGGTGGGTTCATGGTCTCTAGATTCTTCTCTCTCATTCATCATTGAGAGAATTGTGTGTTTTCATCTCTCTTATGGAGAGGAGTTTTCTCTCACATGGTTTTCTTCCTTTTTTCACTTTATGAGAGATTTCATTTGCATATTGGACATGGGTACCTAACATGGCCTAATAGCTAGGACCCATCATGCTTGGTTAGCTTAAGTCCACATTTCCCTAAGTTTCACTTAGGGGGTTGTTAGTGTAATTAATTATTCACTTAATCACACTTTAGTTAAGCTTACTTAGGATAATGCATACATAGTAGTTTGCATTTGAGACGCTTAAGAGTTTGCACCTTTATTTGCACATGGTGTAGGATAAATTATACTTCTGGTGGTGATAGTTGTTATCACATTCTATTTTATGTGTTGTCTCTACCTTTAGTGTACTTATCAATTATCCATCCTCCACATGTTGCACATACTTCATTGCATAATGGAGGATGATCCACCTTCGATGGACATGTGTTTCAACCTTGTGTGGGTGATAAGTTATCTCGTAGTTTATCATGGTCTCTTATTGCCTTGTCTATATAAGCATACACATCTTCATTGTATTCATTGATCGAGTTGATCATATTGTATCAAATTATTGGTGAGAATACAACTTATTCTTATCATATTTCTCTATCTCATGTTATTCATTGACTTCTAGATCTTGGGTTGTTAGAATTGGAAAATTCTTACACATTCTAATATGTTTGGTTCTATAGACATCCCTTCTATTGGAAAGTCCACATATTATATTTTGATTTATTGATGAATATTATAGGACATGGGTATATTTTTTAAAGATTAAATTTGAAGCTTTCAATCGATTTAGAAAATTTAAAGCGATGGTTGAATTGCATACTTTTGATAGACTCTATAAAGATTGTGGCATTCATAGGTAGAAGAAAATTCCATATTATTTACAACATAAAGGAGCTACATAAAGGATGAACATGATGTTGATAGACAAGGTAAGGAGTATGTTGAATGGTGTTGGCCTAGAACAAAAATTTTGGGTTGAAGTTGTTGCCACTACTTGCTACATGATTAATAGGTCTCCCACATCAACTCTTGTTGATAAAATTATTATAGAGGCATGGTTGGGTCATAAGTCTTCATAGTGACATCTTAGAGTTTTTGGCTATGAGGCATATGCATATGTCCCAAAGAAGAAGTGAACAAAGTCAGAGAACAAGGTTGTGCAATGTATCTTCATCAGATGCAGTTATAGTATGAAAGGATACAAACTTTGAAACCCTATTGCATCAAAGGTGATACATTATAAAAGTGTTTCTTTTAGAGAAACTAGATCTCTTTATGTTACATTACGACTTGAACAAACTGAAAAATAAGATGTGATTCAACTACCTTCTATGCCTATGAAAGTTGAATTGAGGTCCTTAGGTAGACAAGTTGAGGAGAGCTCATCTAACTCTAAATTTTTAAAAGAGGAGAAAGAACCTCCAACTCAACTTGTGTGAAGACTACAAGGAACAAACAACCACCTGAAAGGTATTCTTTTGATGATTGGAGATGTATTTTTACTTTATTTATTTTATTTTCCAAAAAAAGACAACTCTATCAACTTAATTTATTTTCAATTTTAAAAATGGAGACAAGTATATTTATTTATTTTAAAATTAATTACTTTGACAATTTCTTTTCTTTTCTCAATATCAAAATAGAAAGAAACAAATGCGCATTTGAAAATAAAAAGCTAACCCTTATAAAAATTAAATCTTTTTTCAAAGCTGAAAATTGAAATAAATACCTTTATATATTTTAATAGTTTTGAATAAATGACAATTCTATCAACTTACTTTCTTTCCAATTTTGAAAATGAAGACAAATATCTTTATCTATTTTTATTAATTTTCAAAATTAATCACCTTTATATCTTTTCCTTAAATCTTTTGTCAAATTTAAAAATTAAAATAAATAGCTTTGTTTGTTTTATTAATTTTTTGTAAGGTAGTTGTAATTGAAAATCAGGCTGAAACAATAGCCAATTTTGATGTAATTCAATAGAATATCAGGCTACCAATAGAGCCTCTCTGCTATATTTTTGTATTTTCAAACTATATATATACTTTTTGTTTTAAAAAATGACAACTCTTTGCAAATAGAAATAATTATCTTTATTTATTTTTATTTATCTTCAAAATTAATTTACTTTGGCAATTTAGGTAGAAGCCTATAACACAATGGTAAGTTGTGAGCCTCTTAATTAGGAGGTCTTGGGTTCAAATCTAATCAACTTAACGATAATAATAATAATAATAATAATCATAATAATAATAATAAATTAAAAATACTCTAGGCAAATAATTAATTATTAATCCATTTTCTCATTTGTCAAAATTGAATAAATAAATCTTTATTTAATTTAACTTGTATGTTGTATATATAATTTTAAATTATTTAATATAATTAGTAATTACCAATTCTTTTTTGATAATTAAACATATTTATTTAGTTATTTTCATATGCATTAATTAAATAATTGTTGACATTATTTAGTTAAAAAACAATCCTCAATTCTTTCCTCAAATTAAAAAAATAGAAACAAATATCTTTATTGATTTTTATTGATCTTCAAAATTAATTACTTTGATAATTTATCTTCTTTTATTTTCTCAATTTCAAAATATAAAGAAATAAGTAAGAACTAACATGATAGGTGGTGGAGTTGATTATTCCACCTCTAATCAATGATCACTCGAATTGGATGAACTCTAAGGTTGTCTCCCTTGTACTAATTTTGGATGGACTCTTTCGCCCTATCCATAGCCTTATAAATATACCGTATTGGGATTTGATCCTCATTTACCCAACGGAAAACTCTAACCAAGAGCTCTGAGACTTACAATTTCCAAGAACAAAACAAATATAAGTTATAAATCCATAATGAAAGACTTAAAGAAAAAATTCTTCAATTTGAAGAAGGTTGTCAAAGAGTATGCTAGCAACCCTCTCCTTTAAGCTTCTTTGGATACAATTAGTCTAGCCATGCTTGACTCACAAACATCTATATCAAAGAAGTCAACAAACCAATAATGTTTTCCAACATAAAGAAAATCGTTGTAAATCTTGTGATGCCAAATCACACCAGTTCTTTCCTTGGGTGCAATCTCTTATCAAATTAAGAACTCAAAGATGATTGCAGATAAATTTTCATATGCTCCTTGCATTATCTACAACTAATCTCACTAAATCAAGTTTGCGTATCTCCTTAAAAGGAAGGTCAAGGCAATGTGTTGTGCAAGGTATCTAAAACTTTTTTTATGCTTATCTTAGATCAATCTCCTAGCTACCACATATGTTGTTGCATTATTAGTTATGATTTATACCACATTCTTTATGCTCACCTCCAAGAGAACTTCCTCCAAAATTAGACACAACATTTCTGCAATGTTTACTTTGTTAGAGACATCAACTAATTTTAACAAAATGACCTCAACGCTTGAAGCTGTCAAAAAAATGATATGGTGTGGTGTGTTTATTTTCATTCATCCACCCATCTAAAAGAATAGTGCAACCATTTATTTTCTATTGCTTCTTCTGTTATTAGCTTTGCCTCTTCAATTGCATTCATGAACAACATAAAGTACAAAGTGAAAATACAAATTTTTATTTTTGAACACAAAAAATAGCCTAAATTCAACATAAATTTGGCCTAAAATTCAACATAAATGTAATATTACTATAAACTAGCATAAATTTACCAACCTCCCACTTAAGCCTATGAGAAGCTTTCTTGTAGTTTTTTCTTGCAACTATCATTCCAATCACCAAATTTTCCCAATGAAGACTAATTGCCACACTAAAGAGAAGGTTGTTGAACTACAAAAATTGACATGTCTTATCTGCTTGTTGATGCACATCCATGTTCCACCCAATGTCTTCCAATGATAATTGTGCAATAAGTTTGTCTCTGGGTACAAAATATCTATTTGTCATGTGTGTAGCCAATGCACACACTCTACCTGAAGTGGATGAAGAGGATGTTGATGTGTTTCGTATCAATGGACCATGAAGGTAACCCACTATACATTCAAATGTTGTTTCTTTATATGTTTGTGCTTTAGAACCATGACCACTCGCACTAGCTATGGATGCTAGTCATCATTTTCTCCCTTATTAATATCTTTTATCTCACATTTGATCTCTTTTGTGGTTCTCTCACAAGGCTTGACATCATAATGAGTAATGATTGCAAGATGGTATTTGAGGCAATTTCTGCCCCATAAAGTAGCTTCTAGCATCTATTGCAAATAATTGTCCAAGTGTAGGCCCCTATAAACATATTACCAAGCACAATCTTAACTCCTACTAGACGAGTGGCTATAACCAACATTGATTCGATTGAGTTCCTGCTAGCCTCTCTATTTTCCATTATATCTAATGGTTAACCTACATGTACAAAGTGAAAATACAACATTTTAATTTTTAAATATAAAAAACATTAGCCTAAAACATAAATTACTCAAAATTATCATATATTTAGCCTAAATTTTATAGATAAGATAAGATAAGATAAAAAAATTTAACGTCCACGAGGCTAAACATAGCCTATATAAATTAACATATATTAGTTATGTCTTTGGGCTTGATGTAAGGGTTTGAGCCCCCTCCCGATTGACTTAATCAGAACATACATTAGTTTAAATCAACATAAAATCAATATAAACTAATCATTTTATTCTAAATATCAGTTTAAAATCAGAAAAATAATGAGTATTAAAAATAGTGAGCACCTTAAACAAATCAACATAAATAAATAAAAATGGTGATAAATCCAATTTTTTAAAAGTATACTTGAAAAAATTAGTAGGTTTTAGACAATTCTGAGTTATTCATAGCCTACATACTAAATCTTGAAATTTGCTCTTCAAATTCACCTAGAAATCCTTCCAAGTAGCTCAAATTTGCTCTTGCTGTGTGAGGAAAAGTGAGGGTGTTGGTGCTTTTTATAAGCAAAAATAAGAGAGTTATGACACATTTTTGGACCATCCCAGCCACATCACGCATCCCAACAGCATCGGTTGAGTCTTTTTACAAGCTCACTGACTTTATAACAAGTACTAGCTAGAAACTCTATGACTTTCACTCACAAGTCAATTGGCCAGTAACTTGCCAACAAAAAACTCGGCGAGTAGTCGTCAAGTGTGCCAACTATAGTTACACCTCTCATCATAATAAGGAACTAAAAAGAGCAAAGACATACCAGTCCAGCAAAATTGAGAATAACAAAGTTTATAAAGAGGCAGTTCACCCTATGGAAGAAGAATTATCCCTAAAAGATTTCAATAAAGGATCCGAAAAGGGAAAAGATTGATTAAAAGAATCAGTTCACCTAAAAAAAACCGATGCTTAAGATGACCAAATGAAGATGGGTCAAGAATTCAGACTCCAATCTAAAGTAAAAGAAACAGAAGCTCCTACTAAATATTATAGGCATCGTATTGGATCAACACTTATGCAAGCATTTAATTAAATGTTATTGGAGCGTCCATTAGTCTAATGTTATTGCCAATGGTAATAAGTTAATCCCAATACAAAATGTATGACATTGCCTTTTAAAGATCATAAATTTATCAGTGCTATTGGCTATTTTCAGTTTGAATATTCAAAATGTAACATTAGTTATTGCTTGCTGCTGTAAAAAATGGAATCTTGGCACAGTATAAACAGACAACTATGTATGATTGTTCTATTACCTTGAAAATCAGTACTTTGTGGCAAATATCAAAAGTTGGATACTTTATATTTATAATATATATGGAGACACACGCACACTAAGTCACAATGTTCGAATTCAAAATTGAGTTCGGGGATCATAAATTTTGAATTAAATTTGGCAAGGGTAAAAATTCGACATGATATTCGTGTTATGTAAATTTATTTATTTTTAAATATAAGTAATATATCCACAACATTGTCAAAATAGTGTAACATTGCTAAAAAAAAATTTATCTAATTCACTCAATGTTATTTTAAAATAAAACAATGTTACATAAAATATCATGAAATTTGGATGAAGTTCGGAAAGGGTAAAAATTCACCAATACTCAAATTTCATGGATGAAGTTCGACAAATGCTGCAACTTTTTGTATGTGTGCGTGTGTACATACATACATACATATATGAGGAAACATGCCAATCATCTTCATCTGTTACAGGTGGTAATATTTTTGAACTTCCACAAGTTATTCCGCAAAGACCTACAAACACTTGTCATCCTGTACATTTTCCTGAAAGCAATTTCTATTACCATTACTAATTAAATTTTTATTCTTAATATATTTATTAAATTATTTCTGTATTTCAGAAATCAGTATATACGCACAAAGCAAAACAGGCCTTCATCTTTAACAAATATGAACAACACGTTAACCATGACATATCATCTGAATATAACAGATATAAGGAAGATGTTTTCAGCGGACTATACCAAATAGTATGTCAGTGGACAATTTTTTGCTTGCATTTATTACATTAGAAGATATATACAAATATTTCCTCTTCCAATAAATTAATAATAAGCCATGAATAAGCACAGCATGGTGGAAATTACCATGTATAATTACACGGCGCTTTTAAATTTAAGTTTCAATAGTCAGGTAACAAAGGAAGTCTGGAAACAGTGGTACCTGATGTCCTACTGACATCCACATCTTCCAAGGAGTTTTCATGTCTTTCTTCCATGTTCATATCTGAAATATTGCTCCCTTTAGAACTAGCACTTAGTGGTAGGACTCGAAGTCTTGAGCTTGACTCTGCTCCTGCCTTCTCTGCTGTTAATTTGTAATCCTCTACGAGCCTCATTTGAAGAGCTATGATTTCAGAACATCTTGGAAGAAGCTCAACAGGCTGCCCCTTGGGAATCACAATATCTTCAATGGCTAGTCTGGCCTCCTGATAAACAAGAAAAAATTAGAAACCTACTTATCTAGAGAAGAATTGATTCTACATCATGGTATTATAGACTAAATTTCTAGAAGATCAATTAAAATTCACAATATGTTCCGAAACAATATATAAAATCATGTTACACTTTGTCATTACAATTTTGTAAGCTCATCATGATGAGGCACAAGAGGTCATTGCGATAGTAAGATTATTGATGCTTGTGGTATCACTAACATAGAACTGATGAGTTGATCGAACAGGAGGTTCTGTTGATGCTGGATATGGAATCAGTTAGTATTACTATCTTCAGAGTTCTTGTCTTCCATCCTTGCACTCTACATCTTTGCAGATGTTTCCTGAAGTGCTGCAAATAAACATTATGCTTTGGTTGATGATGTTTGTTATGCTTTCCCCAAAGAGAATGTTTTTTGTGATTCCGTAGTTGGAGCAGGTTGCTGCACTTCCTTTGCAAGAACCTGTAGTCCACCCTTTGTTGGTAGCACAGAAATCTCAGTGGTGGGAAGCATAATTAATGATTTTGCAAGGTTTCTGTTATAGGGATACAGAAGGGCAATTATGCAGTAGGTATTCATATTCATAAATGTGATGAAATTTTAAAGAAATGCTCTCGAGTCTCGTTATCTCTAATTTTAAGATTTAATTCCACTGGTAACAGTTTATCTAGTTAGAGATTTACAATGATGTGAGCATATGTCCCTATCGTTTAGGATATAGCTAAACCAAAACATAACATAAATTCCAAGAGTGTTATCAATCATCCTGGATGATAAGTCGTTCCAAATTTCCAGTACAAGAGATAATAATGGTATCCAAATTTGGAGCGACCGTAAAAATCCTTTTCCTTTGATTAAAACTTGAAAATCCAATTTTTAATGAGAGATCTACACCATAAACCAAGGACCCCTGGGTCATTAAATTTTCCCTATCTTCTTTTTTACAAAGAGGAAGGTCAAACAATCCCTCTGGATCCAACCATGGATGTCCTTCATTTATTTACTATCCATTCTCCAATAGTTTTCGGACAGCCAGAGATGTCTGAATGGACAAATCAGCACCCTCTCCTTGAGCTTCCAGATACAATGTTCAGCATTTCCACTACTACTCAGATATCTGGTGACAAACATTTTTGTTCCTAGGATTTCTACATTGTAGAATATGCATCACCTGAGAATCTCACCTCCCAAATCCCTCCAGTTCTTGAGGTTGATAATAAGTTCCCCAGGTTTCAACAGAGTTCCCACCCCCAGTTTTCTCTCATTGTTATTAGTATGTCTGTCCCCATTATTCGTGACATAGCATGATTTGTTGGAGCACAATTTATTATAATTGAGAATTCCAATCCCCTAATTTGATGTTCTCTCTGTAAATTCCCATTATCTTCATAAACTTATCAGATTTATTCAGATTGTGTTCTGAAACTTTACAATCTTGTGTCTGATTTAATCTAAGTTTTTCCTCTCAAAATTTGATAAATATTTCTACACAACGTTAGATGGGAGTAGCTTTACTAAGGACAGAGAATCATCCACACATGTAAACAATGCTTTCACTATTTTATACCCTATAAAGTCCTTTAATTCTTAAGCTTTGATGAATGAAATTGACGTCAACATTCATTTAAGTTATATTATTTATTCATCTATGCAGTTGATGACTAATCAAAGGTTACAAATTCAATTGAATAGTTATTCCTTAATTGATTTTAATTTACAAGCCCATTCGCATTTTCAAAGCCAACCTACCCTTGCTCAGCTGCCCAGCTTAATTTTCCCACATGACCTCTTAATCAAAGTTTGATATTATAAATTGTAAATTGATTATTAACTGTTAATTATTGTGTATGGCATGTACATCATTCTATCTATATTATCCAATAAGCCTTGAGGCCATCACAAAGGACTGCAAATGCACACACTCAGTTAAGACACTTTGTTACAAAATCTCAATGTTTGTATACAGCCACAAATTTCAAATTATCATCTGAGAGTTAACAAGCCAAACAAATTTCGTGGGTTGACTATGTGCACCTCCAAAGCATCAATCTCCTCTGACGAATTTCTTCTATCTGCTGCTTCCTCAGAAATCGTGCAACCATTCTTGAATCTGTTAGGTGAAGTCAGAGGCATTCCAAAACTTTCCATCCCAAAAATGGCACGCATTGCCCTTGCCATTTGTGCCGTTGTATTTGCCTGCAGAAGACAAAATGAATTTTATTTCAATCCTTGCTAGATATGATTATGTACAAATAAATAAGTTTACCTGATCTCAAGCCACTTTGATTCTAAAATTTTACATCAGCAATAACATTCACTAAGAGAAATAATTAGAATAAAACTTAGTTGAATTACCTTTATTACAAATACAGGTAACTGACGATATTTAGCCATTTCCTTAATCCATGAATTCTGTTTGATTTTAGAATTCAAAGCAAGCATTGCATCAGCTGCACCTATGTCATTAGTCAGTTCAACTGCATTTTCCAGCCCCATTGCCTCCAAAACTTGATCCAGATTAGCTTCCATTATCTAAAGTGCATTCTCAATATTAGTCATTTTGCTAAACTCAAGATTTTATTTCACAAGTGCTTTACAATAGTCATTGCTTTGGACAATCTACGAAAGTGAATATGCTGGAATTTCCAGACCATCATCTTCCTATTCTTGACTTTTCTACTGAAAAAGTAAAAAGAATTCAACAGCCAAAACCAGAATCCAATGCGCTCTCTCTAAGAACACCATGAATTGCCCGAGCTAGCAAAATAGTTGTCATGAAAAAACCCTGACTCTGTGTTCCAGACACTCCAAGTCATTAATCAACTATAAAATACTTATCTTTACATATAGATGATGGTATGATACATTCTATATACAATTTTTCATGATTAACCCTCTATGTATACAATCATTTACACTTATGACGTTAAATACTTGTTTTGGATATTTCCAACAGATAATACAAAAGATCCTGGATTTCTTAGTTTTTTCTACATTTAAGGCTCTCTGTCAACTGTCAACATATTTCATGTTATTTGATGCTTCCCGATTTTGGCATTTGTTTGAACTTCGTATTGAAATCAGGAATTATTAATATCCACTACATTTACCATAATTGTTTTCATTTTTCTAGTTATCTTGGAGTTATTAAGATCTTCAGTTTTTCTACTCACATTTATCAATGTAAGAACTAGTTTGGGCCAGTAATTTTCTGGAATTTTTTGTGGATGTTGTACAGTGTCTTCATTGAATGCAAAGCGGTTCAAGAATCCAAACAGTTTCATTGATAATCAAACATCAAAATACCTGCATATAGGCACAAACCTTAAATGGGATTCAAAATTAAAGCTGTACTATATATGTAAGAGTTGCAATGGGTTTTAATAAACTTTTTAATGTATGTTCTCAAGAGGGCTTTTCATTTCTATTTTTCTCTCAATATGTAGAATTTATCAGCAAACAACTTGCAGAGTGGACTCAAAAACTCAGCCACATACTCATGGGCTCAATGAATTTCAGGCTAAAACTTGCAAAAAGTGCTTGGCAGTCCGAGTCTTAAACTCAACCCTGCATCTGCAACGTGGCCAACATGCAGTAACACACTAGAAACTTGGGTATTTCTCCTCAAGCCCTCCACACCCTTACTTCTCACTCATACAGTCAAAAGTGCTTGTCACGATTATCTAAGCAAGATTTCAAAGAACTTTCAGGCATGATGTTTTTTCAAGTTCTTTCAAGTTTGTTTTATGTTTCTAAAATTTTCCAAGCATTTAGAAATTGTTTTTTACATGTGCATTCATGTTTTTACATGCATTTGAATTTATCTCACCTTAGATAGGGTTCTGAATTTTTGGAAAAAAAATTCAAAACTAGATTTTTCCAACAAAAAGAAAAAGAAAACATAATGCTAGTATTTGTACCAATTAAATTTGTATTTTTTATTTTTCAAAGCTAGGGTTTGTTTTGTGTACGATACCATCAAGAAGCCAAAGTAGAAGTCAAAGCATTGAAGGACGCCACGAGGAAGCATTACATATCAGGACTAGCCATGGGATAGGTCATTTGAAACTATTGTGAATGGAAAATGAGTGGAGCCATCAATAGCCTCACTGGCCATGACCTCAATTTATATCTAAACATTGAGCTGAAATTTGTCTAGGAGATGAATGTGGCACTCACTTCACTAAGAAAAAATTTCAGCAGAAAACTCCTTCCAAGTAAAAAAGTATGCAATTAATATGGTTTGTCCAGGAAAACTTCTGCAAAAACTTAAATTTTCTAATTTTTGTTCTTTCATAACTCTACTTCACATATGGTTCAAACTGAAACAATTTTGTAACTTTTAATTAACTTCACGTAAAGTGATTGTAAATTAGTTACCCATAGATATGATTAATTAATTTATATGTTGCTCACTGGGTCATTGCCTTTCACAACATCCACATCCAAGCAGACTTTCACTCACCAAAAACTATATGCACACTCACCTTGGTTTGAATATTGCACTGCAAATAGCAATTTCTCAATCCTAGGGCAAAAAAGGTGTTGTATATATAGCAGTGGCTAACCACCACTTCTATCCACTAATGATGGGCATCAGCATTTAGAAATCAATTTGTCTCTGTGATCTGAAACTTTAAAATTCAAGTAGGTATGAGCCTTATATCAAACTTGAAAATGAGAATACGGATTGTAGGCATAATGCAAGCCCTATACATCCAACACTCGGAGCTATTTCTTCACGAAGAATACACAAGAAAGCTGGCTATGTAGAAATGGACTTGCATATAGTTCAAAGAAACTGTTATGCGAATTCTAGAGGAATCCGTTAAGCTATGCACATCAAAACAAATTCCACTTTGTAGTATTATGGAAGCTGCTCAAATGACCACACAAACCAAAAAAACCTCCTGTATTTCTTTTCAACGTGCTCTCATTTCAATTCAATTTCCAGCATTCAAAGAATTGTATCACTCATTGTATTGTCTCCAAACAAGTATTTATGGATATATTTTTGGTTATTTAAATTCCGCTCTTTAAAAATTAAAACCAACACTTATAAACTCTAAACTATATTAATATAAACAAAATAAGATTAATGAATCATGCTATGCTTCAAACTTTATAATTTCATACAAAATGACAAACCCTAATATTACTAGTTGGTCCACAACAAATTGATATACTACAAATTTAAATATTACTCTAATCTGCTAAACCCAAATTACAATTAAACTAGCAAAAGTAAATGAACTGCAATGCATTTATTATATTATGCAAGTTTGTGATGTATTACAAAATGCTACACAACAACCACAATTAATTGCAAATACAAGGTTTACAATATGACCACATGCAGCTCAGATCGACAATGCACAATTAAAGATTCTATTGCTATTAAAGCTTCAATACAACCTCTAGGTGAGATCACCCCTTTGGCCAAGCAAGTTTTCATTCTTTGGCACATGAGATCTTTCAGACTTTTGCCCTTTGACCTCCAACAAATCCACAACTTTTTGTCACCGAATCCAAGTATTTGAATTTTGAGAACAAGTACTCAAAATGATTTTCCAATTAGGGTTTCTAAGTATTTTTCATATAATGATTCAATTAAGCCTTTGAGTCCTTAATAAACCAAGAAAAGATATCAAAATATAAAACAATGGATTCCGACTTGAGGTTTGTGCATGGTAGGGACTGTCCCTGCCTATAGAGTGTCATTTTCCTCAATCACACATAGGTGTGCCAAAATCTGCTTGAAGGCATGGCAGAATGTTCCCCACAAGCTGACATATGGTGAGGGGTCCCTTATGGTTAGCTACCACATTAAAGGAAGACAATCATTTTCCCATTTTACACAACATGGAGATACATAGGGATACAAAACAACTCCTCAACCATATCCTGGAAGTTTTTTTGTACCATTTGGATTTCATCTATGTTCCACGGAGTTTTGGGGAGGAGGACGCGTTTCCGGTATGAGTATGGTTTAGGGTCGATTTTTAGGGGACGGTAGGGGATGACTACTAAAAAATAGGGGAATTTTTATGAAGAGAGAAATTTCAAATATGCATATCATAACATTGATAAAGCATTCATCATAGACATTTAGAAGCTTAATACATAGCATTAGACTTGAATTGAGATTTCATATGTCAATCGATAAGCAAATTAACAAAATTCAAATGCTTTCATTGTCAATATATGGCATACATATAGCGAAAATGCCCAAAGGCTCCAAATTTTAACCATGAAATGACATAAAATATTAAAATGTAAATACTATAACTAAACTACTCAACGATAAACATAGAAGTCCATAATAATATATAACTGTCCATGATCAGTAGATGGTAGGTCTAAGAGTCTAAATCAAGTAGATTTGATGCCCTAACCTCCCCTTTCAACTGTTGTTCACTCCTTGACCAGCTGCTCCTCTTGCTTCTTTTCTCCTTTGCGAATGTGAAAATGAATTTTTTTTTCTTGTTTTTGGTTATTTTATGCTTAGATTAGGTTTTGGTATTGTTAAATGTGGTTTGGGTGTCCTTGTGGGCCAGCCATCCTTTTTTCCAATTTAAAAATGCCTTATTTTTTAACACTAGTCCAAAAATGGCTTGGGCCATAGGGGACAGCCAAAAGTACCCAGGAAAGGTAGGGGACTTCTAGCCATACCCCTGAACCCTGCTGCTCTCAAAGTGGCGTTTTGAGGACGGTCCCCTTTTTGGACGTGTAAGAATCCTCTCTGGTTCTAACTCTGACAAGCACTGAATTGTTTCAATTTTGGTTGTTTGTTTTGATGAATGAATGTGGTACATTTGCAATGTTTGATATGACAATATAATACAGCAAATAAAAGATATTGCAATAATAATTTTCCAGCTCAAATCTGAAATTGCATTGAAAATACAAAGCTGAAAATTCCAAATTTTTATACCAGCTTGAATACTCAGAATTTTGACAATATATTGACAGCCCAATTAATTAAATAACCCCTATTATCTAAAACAACAATACCCATAAATTCTAGGAGTTACAATTAATGAACTCACAGGTAATACATGCTTGGAAACCCTCTGAAAGGATGAAAAACAGCAGCAGATGAATTCTTCAATAAACAAATGCTTGTAATCTGATTTATAATTGTACCCATAATATCTTTACAATCTACAGTTGATAAACCTTCAAACGCATGCTCAAACTCTCGTCCAAAATCTTCAAAACTTCACCAATTAAGCTCAAACATGACTTCTGTATAAAGTCATCGCCGGATTGCACAATTAGTTGGATATTTCACCAATTCAAAGTGTTGAAGCCTGTGTAGAATTTACAATTCCACCATGCTGAAATTCTTCAAACCCTTGTTTTTTCACTTCACTCAAATCAACAAAAAACAAATGCACAATAGAATGATTTACTTTTTGGCACAAGCATTGTTTTTATAATAATAAAAGATATCTTCTTCAAGACACCAAAAGCAAATAGCTACTCTCACACTTTTCACTGAAGAGCCTTCATCAATACACTTCTCAATTAGAAGTCTTCATTTAATAACTTTGAATTAATAATAAATAACTCCAAAGTTAAAAGCTTCATGAAGACACTTTTCACTTAAAAGGCTTCTTCAACACACCTTTCACTTAAAAACATTTATTTGAAGACTTAGGATTATATTCCATGTGAATTAATGATTAAATAATAATAACTCCCAAAATACTTATCCTTTAAATATGTCGTCTGAAACAGGAGTCACACCTAATATTTCCCCACGTGACCAAATGCACTTTCCAAAAATAGAAAGGGTCCCTCTCAATCAACCTCAGACTTACTATAGATAGTAAGTATATGAAACTGAGCCCAAACAAAGTCCAATCTCAGTCAAACGAAGACCAAACTGGAACCTGCTAAATTGGGGACATTACAAGACGACAAAATGTCATCCCTGTATTCTACTAGGGACGGGGGTTAGCCTAAAAACCCAGAAGCGTCCTCGTGGAGCATAGGATTTCATCCATCAAAGATATATATTAGGACAGATTGAGAGGAGCTCATTCAAGTCTTTGTCTTTACCTAATCACAAGTTATCACAAGCTTCTCTTTTCTACTTAAAGTTGACCAATGACTATCAATTTCCATTCAACACTCTAGAGCCGAGATTCCAACTAGTTTTCTTCCGCATTTGAGATTATCATCTTGGCTACGAGGACGTTGGCATTCGTTTCCATCATTTCTTTGAGATCTTTACGGATCTTCTAAACTACTTCCTCCTTTCTAGCACTCTTCAACTCTTTTTCAATAGCTTCTTTATTGATTTCCACCTCATTGTAAAATGCTTTAGCATTTCTGATGAAGTCAGAGGCACGTGCTTTGACTTTTTCAACTCATTTCTTAGCTACCCTTCCATATGATTGATATTTATGGATATTTTCTATGAATCCTCTTCCAATCTCTCCCCTTGGGCATGTGACTACATATGGATGATCTACATTTAATGGTAGGGTGGTCATATCCACAGTGGACTTTAGATAGGAAGTTAGATTTTGTACTTCTTTCTTTAGTTGGTTCTTTGAGTGTTTCTACTTCTCTATTCTTTGTACCAGCTTTGCAGCAAACACTTGAAAATTATGGATATCGCCATCATGAGTTGAAAGGCCAAGGTCAACCCTAGTTACATCAAAATCAGCTTGGGTGACTTCATTCACATCTTTCTCCAAAAAGCGTTGTGTTATTTCCACGCACATATTCCCCAACACTAAGTCCATTATCAATCTTGAATTGACCTTTATTTCTTTTTTCTTCTCAGGCCTTTGAAACAAACTGGAAACGGCATTGAATTCAGGAATGATCAATTCTACCATCTTCCTTTTCTTCATTAAACTTTGTTCTATCCACGATGGAGAAAGATCCTATGAGGGTTCTGGAATAATCAGTATGTTGAGAATGTGGTAGCACATGTGGATTAGAAACGTGTTCAAGAACTTCTTCCATGGGGAGAATCATCTTTGTTAAAGATGGGAGTTGCATATCCAGTGTTGGATTATGCACTTCATGCGAAGGAGAGTCAATAAGAATAGGAGACATTGTAGTTATAGCCTCATTAGCTTCTAGATCGCTCTAAATCTTTGTTGGGTCCTTTGTCTTCACTTCCTCCTAAAAGAGCCCATTGGCCTTTTTTTGGGTTTAGGCCTTTTCTTTTTTATCTTTGGGTCATCACTACATGTGCTTTGAAGGTTTCTCTTCTTTGAGGGGTCTTTGTTGCAACCATCCCCTTGGCTACTTTGCTGAGAACTACAATTTAGAACTGATGCTTGGGATGGGGTTGAAGAGAAAGTACCTTCTTGATGATCACATCTTCTCTTTGGAGTCTCTCTCTTGACGGTTTAGTCACTATCATTTCTATCATCTTCTTCTTAATCTAGCCCTTTGATCTTTTCAGTACAAAAGAAGTCCTTTCATTGATCTCTTTTACCTCTTGATTTCCCCAATTGATGATTGAGAGGGGTTAAACTTGGATCTTTTCAAAATAAATAGGATCAACTATATTTGATTCATCATCAACTATTATGTTTGCATCCCAATCAAGTTTGAATTTTCTTATTTGCCTCAATGTTAATTTCATCTAGCCTCATTTCCCGACTTCATAATTGTCTCACAATCTTCCCAAAAATCTTCAATATTCGGGAAGTGAAAATAACTAGGACCAACTTTTAGATTGTCTTTGACATTCTTTTTTGTCGAAAGGGAACCTCATTGTGTATCCATATAGGTTAATCTTGACCAATACCCTTTCAATGTTTTGTGTATCTGTAGTAGACCTGCAATTATAATGATTAAGCCCAATGGGGAATGGAATGTCATTCTTCTGTAATGTCCCCGTTATTAAATAAATAAAATAAACTTGTATTGGGTTCTGGTTGATTTAGCTTATCCTAGACCCATCTTTTATTTTAGCGTAGGTGTTAGTGTGCTGTGTCGGCTTTATTTGTACACCTCGGGAGTTTGTCTAACAAGTATTTATGATCGGCGTGTAGGATGTGTTTCTCATGTTGAGTTTTGATATTTTATTATTATTGCAAATTCTAGTTGGAGTTTTGGTGTGCGCCACTTCGGAAGTGAAAGACCTTCCCTATTTGGCCTGTTGCAGTTTCGGTGGGATTCAACCCTCGCCCTACTCTGCTTTGTTCTGCTTGTATCGGATCTAGCAAATCTGAAGTACTTCATTATTCATAATATAATCTCCTAGCAATTGTTCCATATTCGGTACTTCATTGTTTGTGCACCTATTAACATCTGGTGAATTGCTAAGTAATTGCATTGCAGTCAAGAAGGCGCATTTCATACTCCGCAGGCATTCCCTCCAGACATCCTAGAACGTACGTACGGCCAGCCCACTTCCAACGTACGGCCAGCACTCCACCGTACGACCAACCCACTCCCAACGTACGACCAACCCACTACCACCGTACGGCCAGCCCTCTCCCCACGTACGACCTCCACCGTACAACCTGCCTACCTCCACCGTACGGCCTGTCTGTGCAGTCCATCTACTCCGTACGGCCTGCACCTCCAGTACGCTAGAAGTTGAGGTCCGGTCAGCCAGTCCAAGGGTTAGGAACATTACAGTGGTATCAGAGCTGGTGATTCTGCCAACTTGTGGGTTTGAATGCAAGTATATACCAGGAGAAGAAACAAATATCATTCGGCTGATAGAATGGAAGATCAACAGGATCCTGCCGCTCAAGTCATGGCATTGCTAAGAGAGCTCACCAGAAAGCAAATGCAGATCAATGACACTCAGCAACTCATGGAGGAGACATTTCGAAAATTGGCTAAAGGCAAAGCATCCACAGAACAAAATGTGCAAAGTGACAATTCTGTTGCAAGTAGGGCAAACCCCGAACTAACACGCTCTTGACCGTCGATGCCCACCTTCCCCCCTCGAACGGAAGCACAACACAAAGAACCACCTACATTCCAGGATATGCAAGATCAACTTCGGGAGGACTGGAAGAATGCAAATCTGGAAGGGGATATAACCTACAAGGATTATGTAGATCTGAGAATGAGATATTCAGGCTGCAACAATCGGGGTGGCTACTATAACGACAACCTTAGGAGAAAGATCGGTAAAGTTAATTTATCAACTTTTGATGGTTCTGGTTCCACCACAGCTAGGGCCTGGGTGCAAAAGGCCGACACCTATTTCCAGCTCAACCCTATGCCGACGGACGAAGCCATAAAATTTGCAGCCCTACATCTCGAAGGGTTAGCTCACGAATGGTGGCATCATGGCATGGTCACTCTCGGCCATGATCTGATAACCTCCTATGCTAATTTCACTCAGAGATTAATGGATCATTTTGATGGAAGAGATCCAGAGCTTAATTTCAAAAATTTGGCCTAGTTGAAACAAATGGGTATAGTGGATAGTGTCATTACAGAATTTCAAAGATTATCAGTCCTGGTAACTGATATTTCGGAGAGACAATAGGTCGTGCTATTCATGGATGGGTTGGTAGAACCTTTGAGAGGATGGGTGAAGGGGTTCAATCACATCGCACTCACAGAGGCAGTCAAGAAGGCACGCGACATGTCAACATCTTCCTCTTCCTCCTCGAGGAGTTATGCACAGTCCAAACCACCCCTTATTCCCAAAGAAAAGGACAACAGACCTCCGCCAAAGCGACCTCTACTGGATGAGGATACCCGACGGGAGCTCAGAAGGAGGAAGTTGTGCTTCAATTGTAGGGAACCATAGGAACTTGGACATCATTGCTTAGGCAAGGGAAAAATCCACTATATTGAAGTAATGTCAGATGATGAAGAGGAAGAATATGCACCAGAAGCTAAGGAAGACGAACATCCAGCTGCCCGAGAGGCTAACCTAAACCATGTAGAAAGAATTGCCACATTGTTGAAAAGAGGTAGGTCCATTGCTGCTTTAGCTGGAACCCCGAGATGCACTATCTTCCGGGCACGGGGTACTCTCCAGGGACAGAGGGTTGTGGTCATGCTAGACAGTGGGGCTACCCTCAACTTCATCAACTCCTCACTAGTCAAACGAAGGGGTTTACAAATAGAGGCACACCAAGGATTCGACGTCAAGGTGGCAGGAAGAAGCATTTTGTCTTGCACCCATCTAGTCCCGCAGCTGAGCATTTCTATGGGTAACCACATGGTGACAGATGACTTCTTCGTAGTTGAGTTGGACGACATGGAAGTCATCCTCGGCATCTAGTGGATGGAAACCTTGGATAAATACACAGAGTTTCAAACGGATGGAATTTTCATTCGAGGTGGATGGCAAGAAAGTTGTTCTGAGGGGAATGTCGAATGGAGGACCGAGGGAAATTTTTGCCCGACGGATGGAGGCCATCCTTAGGCACGACGATATGGTCTGGGCCGCACAGTGTTTTATCTCATTAGAACCAGTACATGGACAGCCTACCTTCTATCAGGATGAGGAACTTCAGAATGTGTTGGATAAGCATCAATTAGTTTTTGCTGACATACCACCAGGCGTACCACCGCATGGTGGGTTTGAACACACTATTGAGATGGAGGTTGGCGCCCAACCTGTCATTACCACACTATACTGCCATCCTAAAAGGTTTAAGGATGAAATTGAAAAAACAATACAGGAACTTCTCGACAAGGGATGGATTAGGCCCAGTTCTAGCCCTTTTGCATCATCTGTCGTACTGGTCAAGAAGGACGAAACTTTGAGGATGTGTGTGGAATACCGTGCATTAAATAAGAAAACCATCAAGAACAAGTACCCTATTCCCAAGATCGACGAGTTGTTGGATGAACTGCATGGTGCAGTCTATTTTTCGAAAATAGATCTCCGATCAGGGTATCATCAGATCCGTATGAGAGGAAAAGATGTGGAGAAAACAGCCTTCCGCAGCCACTATGGGCATTACGAGTTCCTGGTCATGCCATTTGGTTTGACCAATGCTCCTGCCACATTCCAGTCTTGTATGAATCACATTTTCAGCAAACAACTGTGTAAGTTTCTATTGGTATTTTTTGATGACATACTCATATACAGTAAGACATGGGAGGAACATTTGAAGCATTTGGATGAAAAACTGGAGATTATGGAATCACAGTCCTTGTTTGCCAAAAGGTCAAAATGTGAGTTTGGGATGACGGAGATATTGTACCTCGGGCACATTGTCAGTGGGCTAGGGGTTCAAGTGCATTGGGAAAAAATTCAAGCCATTCTGGATTGGCCGCCGCCAAAGACTCTCTCAGACCTGCATGGATTCTTCAGGTTGTGCAGTTATTATAGGCGATTCGTGAAGGATTCTCACAGCTCAGTGCACCATTGACAAATCTGACAAAGAAAGGATCATTCCAATGGAGCAAACAGGCACAACAAACTTTTGAAAGGCTCAAAGAAGTCATGAGCTCTTGCCCGGTGCTCGCACTTCCAGATTTCACCCGACCCTTCATTTAGGAGTGTGATGCCTCCGGAGAGGGTATTGGGGCCGTGTTGATGTAGGACCGTCACCCGATTGCATTTGAGAGTCGGAAGCTTTCGAGAGCTAAGAAATTGTATTCCATCTACGACAAGGAGATGCTCGCCATCATGCACGCCTTGACAAAATTTCGACAATACCTCGTCGGAGCCAAGTTCACCGTGCGTACAAATCATAACAGCCTCCGGCATTTCCTGGAACAACGGGAACTCAATGAACGACAACAAAAGTGGGTAAGTAAAGTACATGCTTTTGATTTTGACATTGAATATATAAAGGGAAAAAATAATGTGGTGGCTGACGCCTTGTCGAGACAGCCAACAATATGCTCTTTATCTCAAATCTCAACCGATTGGAGAGCACACCTGTTGGTTGAGTATTGCAAGAATGCTTTTGCATGTCACCTGCTGGACGGCGAAGGACAAGATGATAGATACAAGGTGGTTGATGATATTATATACTACAAAGGCAGGATATACTTGGTACCCAAATCCAAATTGAAGGCAAATATTCTGAAGGAGATACACGACTCACCTCTGGCCGGGCATCAGGGATATTTGAAGACTTACAGGAAGATCAGGGAAAGGTTCTCCTAGAAGGGTTTAAAGAATGATGTCCTCCGATATGTCCGGGAATGTCCTACCTGTCAGCAGAACAAATCAGAACACGCTATGCCAGCAGGTCTACTTCAGCCACTGTCGATTCCTGAGTAGAAATGGACTAGCATTTCAATGGATTTCATTACTGGCCTTCCGAAGGTGCAAGGAAGAGATTGCATCTTTGTGGTGATTGATAGATTGACCAAGTATGTGCACTTCTTTGCTATTCCAGGGGAATACCAAGTAACACATGTGGCAGACTTGTTCTTCCGGGCGGTGTTCCGCTTGCATGGACTCCCTCAGAACATAGTGAGCGACCGAGACAGTCGTTTTCTCAGTACCTTCTGGAAAGAACTATTTCGACTGGCAGGAACAGAGTTGTCACCCAACACAAGCTACCACCCGCAGACTGAAGGACAGACAGAGATCGTGAACAAGTGGCTGGAAGGATATCTCAAAAACTATGTATCCGCACAACAGAAAGCGTGGGTCAAGTGGCTACATCTGGGGGAGCACTGTAATAACACCACCTATCACATGTCCATCAGAATGACTCCCTTCAAAGCTTTGTACGGGTATGAACCAACTTCATTCGTAGACATGGCGTTGGGAGATAGTCGCGCACCAAAGGCAAAAG
>MU227777.1:2798747-2813249 GCA_018584345.1 Thuja plicata | reverse complement strand
TCGGCGATTCATGCGATTCGGGCGATTCATGCCCTGTGAATCGCCGATCCGATTCAGCGATTCATAAAAAATCACATGCAATGAATCGAATCGCGATTCGCGCGATTCAGGCGCGATTCTCGTTACTCTGTCCCAAACTATTGACTTTGTGTGCACAAATAAGTCACTAAATAAGTCAATTTTTTTCCTTTTTCTTCCGCATTTAGAAACTTTTTCCTCAAGTCATATCGGTCATGAAGAGAAGTGTGGGTTGATAACTTGAAATCTTCTTTCATCCTCAATGATTGGGGACATGTTCACAACCTCAATCACATTCAATGACATGAAATTGAAGAACTTATGTGGCTCTTCAACGCTTCCTCATTTTACACATATATGTGTAACTAGGGAGGACATTGGCTGATTACATTTCACAACTCCTTTGATGAATTCAACTAAGGGTTTGTAAAATCCTAGTTGGCAAATAATCGCAAAAAAGATCAAGAAATCCGTTGCAGTTGGAACAGAAGACCACGAATATGCAGAAGGGTAGTCGCGCACAGAATCAGAGCATAGTTATTTTTAAGGGCAAAAAACAACAACAAAAGATGGTCGCAAGGTGCATAGAAATCCTGTAAGAAGCAGGGACGGGACGGAAATGGGATAAAAAACCCACGAAAAAGAGAAGCCACAAATCTGTTTGCAGAAAAGATATAGATGGAAGTCGCACGGGTTGAAAAAACAACGGACGTGACTGAGAAAACAAGCCGCGAGTCAAGAAAACACCAGAGAAATTGACGACCACGGAAGCCACAGATGTGCAGATAAAAAATTGAAGAAACCCTAGACACGAGTTGAACGGAGGTAGAGCGAGCAGACCCACGAAAATGCTGCAAAATGATTTTTGAACAGAAACCCTAGACGGGTCTACGAATAAACGGATTTGAACAGATTTATTTTGAAAAACATAAGATTTCATAATGAAATTCATAATTTTTTCGAAAAAAAATTTCCTAAGCTCTGATACCATGTTACACAAGCCAAATGATAAAATAATGGGATGATAATGTTATATTATAATTAAACAGAGAAACGAAAGTTCCTTATATAGATTTACAAAGACGATGTTTCTAAAAGAAACAAACGTTGATAGAAGACAAAATAGGAAACTTTCCTATACAAACTAAAGACGACTAGATGACCATTAAGAAACATTCTATCTTCGAAGATATTATCCTAATACATGAATCCTAACAGCTGACATAATTTCATTGACATTGATTTGGGAAGCTACATAATCACCAAAAGGTGTAGGTGTAGGTATGGGTACTAGATTGAGGCAAGTGCACCATTTTCCAGAGGAAAAAATATAGGGCTGCATGGGTATAGGGAAGGTCTAACACAAATACACATATCAAAAAACTATTTATTTAAATGAAATATCTTATGAATCGGATCACAAGCGAAAAGGGGGGTTATTTCTCTTACTTTTCTTCTATTATCTGAAAAACAATTCCATGCAGATAGCACTATCCAATTCAAAAATTAATTTTAAACTTAGGCCTTTTGCAGTCTTCTCAAAAATTGAATTTGAGATACTCTCAAGTTTTAATGTTAATTTCTTTGTTTTAATGGGTGAGATATGGATTAGATAATTTTTTGACCTTTTAGGGCTTAGAGGACATGAATTTCCTCTTTATTTTTTTTGTTTCTTTTGTTTTTCATAGGAAGAGACATATGTTGAGGCATCAAGAGACATCGAGGCACATCACCTGCCTGCTAAAGACATCTACTGTCAAGAAAAATTTCTTGCAAAGTCTCCTGATCCCAAAATAAATAACAATCTCTCAGCTTCTACCCTACATGAGGTTATGCGTCTCCAAGTTAAATGATGCAACATGAACATATGGATGGAATTTGGACATACACTAGGATTCATTTAGGAAAAACAAAAAAGTGAAAATCTCAAGTGAAGAGAATCAGCATTTTAAGCCTCCTCTAACAGACAAATATGTAATCAAATGCAGAAAACAAAGATAGATGATATCAGGGTAGAGTTGCTTATCTTGGAAGTATATAACTTTTTCACATCTTGTGTTTGATTCTTATATATGATTTAGTGCTTTATTGTTACTGATGATAGCTTCGGTCAGATAAACATGGATGATAATTACATCAATAGAACGACTTATGATTTTGTTATATGTATGTATGTATACCAATATACATAATAATAATGATTGAGTTTATTATTATTACATATATTAATATACATACATACATAATTATAAATGAATATTAAATCATAAATCATTATATTGATTTATTTTATGTGGAATAAATAATCATTTTATGTTTAATGAATAAGCATTGACTTGATTGAATGATCAAATGGCTGATCATACATCAATCATCATTACTATTATTCTTTCAAGTATAAATCTGTGTTTATCGATCTGCATTGAGTATCGTGCATGATCTAAACCCAGTTGATATTGTGTATCGACTACTTTCATTGATCTTTCCCATAATCAATAATGTGTATCGAATTACTGCTTGATCCTTATTATAATCGATAATGTGTATCGATTTAATGATGCTTGTGTTATCATCATTCTAACATACCAATTAGGAATCGGTTTGTTAACGGATTATATACTACTGATTATGAATTGGCTTGCATAGATTATAAACTACCAATTATGAATCGATATGCATTATGGTTGCAATGATTAATGAATGGACATATCGGTGGAGAGACATGTTTCCACACGTGTGGAGACATGTCTATCCATTGATATGTCTCCTCACTCATATATATATATTATATATATAATCCAAGATAGATTGGTGAAAGGGCAGTACAGCAATCTATTAGTGCAAGCCATTTGGAGATCGATCTCAATCTCAATACTCAGCAATATTTGTGATATAATCAGTAACACTTGAAGTATTATCAATACTTGGCGAATCAACATACTTTGTGGACATACTATCTTCTCCTTATACTTGCAGCAACCTGCAAGATTCATAGGTTAGTGAGAGCATCATTTGTGAGACAATAAAATTAAAAGATACCTCTATTTCTATCTACTAAGAAATCTAATCTACTTTAACATTTATAAAAAATAGAAATAATCCCATATATCATCAAGGGCATACAACCACAAGAATATAAAAGCCATGCATCCATATCACCATATGTAAAAAGAGACAGATGTCTATTATCATTTACTCTCGTGTTAAATTATGTATACCTGATATGCATACAAACGAAGAGGCATATTGTCATCCCTTCCAAATTTTTTAACCCTGCTTCTAAATGCAGAAATGTAATCATTGTCATCAATATTCTCATCATATGCATCAATGTTGTGGCCAGCTTCATCCAGAATTTTTTCATCATTCTCACAATCAGAGTATCCAAGTTTTTCTGGAGTCATTATGCTAGAACTCGCACCGATTTCCCCAATTCTATTCATCTTGCGGGCCTCAAATAAGGGAGGTCGTCCTGTTGACATTATAATAAGCAATATTGTTTGCATATATTCAAGAAAAGGAAAGCATTAATAGTAACATTTTTTAATCACATCTTGTTTAACTGACTTTACACATAATAAAATGATTCATAAGATTGTTGAATAAAACAAATGCACATGATAAAATACAAAACCTGCAAGAAGTTTATAGAAGAGGATGAAAGCAATAACCAGAAACATGATATATGATCATATTCTTATTTAATTAACTCTACAAATCCTGGAACACTTTATAAGATCATTTAAGAGAGACATAATTAAAACTCAATACCTGCAAGAACTGCATCGACAGTAGCTTCTAAGTTGTAATGAACTCGCCATTCAGTTTTAGACATCATCTCCACAGCACAAGTAAATGCAGGCGGGCCTTTCCTCTCAAGTACTGTCTTTTGAACCCCCCTCCTCAATGCTTCTTCATCCCCAAGTGTAACACTCTTTTTTACATACAATCAGAAATCTTTAGTAGCTATAGAACAAGATGACTCCAACATATTCAATTCCACTCAGAACCATACATTGTAAAAGTGCAAGCTAATGGCCTAAAATATTCAAAGTTTCAATCAACTCAATTTGATGGAAAAATTCCAGTGTAGTTTCCATATCAACAAATGGTTACATCAAGCAAGACAATTTTCAAGAAACTGAATGAAAACTTGTAGAAGAACCAAATACTGGATCTATACAGGTTTTACTTTTAAAAAGCTTACTAACTGTATCTGCAGTAATCATTTGAGTATTTGTCCAAAACTCAATACAAACAAGAGAAAAGGCATACGCATGTACGTATGCATTTTGTGCAAGCATCATAGTGTGTATTCTGGAATTTTTCTAAATCATGCAAGCTGGCACATTCAATACAACAAGATAAACTATAAAAGTTCTGTAAGAATTGTAAATAGTTACATATTTTAGAATGCTTGTTTGAACCTAAGAGAGTAATATGGTGATGGTATTGAGAAGCTTTTGCCACCATCTGCTGTGCAGAATAATTTCATTGATTCAAAAACAAGGTATAAAAGTGGTGTTGGTAGACTGTTATTACCTCAATAAAAAGATACAGGCAGAAGTCACAACTTCTACAACCACCAACTCTAGTGGGCACAACCAACTCAATCTGCACAACTCCATGTCTAAAGGGGGTGTCTATATAAAATATAGTTCCACGGAGTTTCCTAATGGGGAAGCAAGGGGACAAGGGAGCAGGTTTCAGGGAAGGGCCTATATTTGGGGATGGCAGTGCATGGTCAGTGAGGCAATGAGGGAATGGTGCAAATACGTATAGTACTTGAATAATTAGTTATAAAAAGATGTGTACGGAATAAGTATAAGAATTGCAAGTGAAACTCATAAACAATAAAAATATGGCAATGATTGCATTGAACAAAGGTGAGGGAAGGTTTCGGTCAAAGGGCAGCACTCCTTGCAAGGGTTTGGAGGTAGAGCCCCTAGCAGAGACAAGGGCTAGCGCCGCTTGCAATTTTGTAGGGATGTTCCCTGCTGTGATACGGGGCAAGGTCAAGAGGCAAAGCCCTTGCCACCAAGCAGAAATTAAGGCCTTCAAAAAGCTTCATGGTGTATGTCATTTTCAAAATTCTATTACTTGGTTTTTTGTAACACCTAGAAGTCATTGGGATGGTTGGGAAACTCCTCAAAGTCTCGCAAACGTCTTGAGGATGCAACAAATTCCTCAAACCAGGGTGTGTCCTGAAAATGTGAGGTTGGGGGGGGGGGGGGAATTCATCGTCGTGGAACACTGCTATAAAAATAGATGCACAAGCCTAGTTCAACAAAGACATAATTCTTAAGAGGCTAAGACCAAGGTCTTAGCAGAAAAAGCCAACAAAGCCCATATGACCAGAGAGTTCTTCGGAGAAACACCAAGCTGCCTGCAAAAATTTCAAACTTAAGCCAACCAAGAGGCTTGATGAAGATGTCAAATGCCTTATACTTCACTTCCAAAGGGTTCTTACTCATCTTGATAGCACTTCGACTATCAATGCAAAAGAGTAGGGGTAATTTGTGAACACCAAAGATCATCCAAAATATACTGCAAAATACAATCTCGCAAGAAGCAACCCAAGCAGCAATGTACTCAAATCTTTGAGAGAGAAATTGACCACTGTGCCCAGTTTCTTACTACAATATGCAATAGCAGCTAAACCCATGTGCATTGTGTACCCTATAGTATATATTCTACCATCATCACAGCCAACATGATATGCATAAAAGAATCCAACAAGTCAAAACTTTGTATTCCAAGAATAACCAAGGCCATATCTTTGTTGCCTAAAATGTTGAATAATCTGTTTAGCTGCGGACCAATGAATCTCCTTAGGCTCAAGCATGAATCAAGATAAAATCACAATTGCAAAAGAAATATCAGATCTAGAGGTCACCAAATAGATCAACCTCCCAAACAACTGCCTATACATAGTGCCATCAACACAAGCAAATTCACCATCCTTGGATAACTTCAAGTTGCCTTAAATGGGGACTAGTAATGGGTTAAACCTATCAAGTATGCAGAATTATACTTAAATTAGGAGAAAATGATGTTTTGCACATTAATCTACTTGTTCCCAAAAAATATTAAAGAAGACCAAGATCTGTCACATCAAAACCAATTTGTAATTCCTTCTTCACCCTCATGTTAATGATATCATCACTATCAATAAGAATACCATCCACATAGCAATGTGATTATACTAAACTAGAATATGCAATGTATCATTTGAATTTCAAAAACATAGTTTGCAGACTCAGCAAGTACTCAATGATTCCATCTTCACCCTTAAGTTCATGACACCATCACTATCGGTAAGAAGATCGTTTAAATAGAAAATTAAAAAAAAAACAATGTGATTACTTTGAACTAGAATATACAAAGTATCATTTGAATTTCAAAAACATAGTTTGCTGACTCAATAAGTACTCATGAAATTCTCCCATCCCCAATTTATCTCAAAGTAAACTTCCCAAAATCTTCCCCATTTTTTTCCTCAAGTACCCACCCATCCAAACTTGACAAGTCCACATTAAAAACTCAGCACAGAGTAAGGTCACAGGTCAGACATGGGTTAGACACAATTTTGGCACACAAAAAATGTGATGTTTGCTTTATGAAAACTCCATTCACCCTTCCACACCATGCAGAATAGCAAGCAAGCATGCCGTACTATACGAATGCACCAAAATACGTGTCCTACAGATGATATTTTCTCCAGCTCAATTGTTACAGCCTTCGGCTATTGTAGGGGAACTATAGCCAGCCCCCTTGGGACCCCTTAACATTTAGGCCTTTCGTAACACCCAACACATGCAATTTATGCTGGAACAAGACATAATCCATATGCATTCAAGAATCAAATCCAATAGAAAACATTTCCTCATGGTCTTTTAGACTCATTTCATGCATTTTGTAATTGAAATTTGCGAAAAAATGTATTTTTTAAGCTGCCAAGTTTTGCCATGGTTTTACTCTTTTATATTTCAATTATTATTATCATTTATTAATAAATCCTATTTCAACAAGGGGACAATTCAGTCCACCCTACCCAAGATTGCTTGTCATCAAGCAATCACAAGCTAGAAAGGGTGAACTTCCCATCTATTGAAGAGGATTAAAAGCATGACACACATCTATGACCTTATAAAAAACTCTTTGTTATTATTATATTCTAGATTAACCAAAAACAGAAATTTCAAGATGATAGGATCATAGGAGTATATTTAATAATCATAGATACTCATGGAGTAAACATATTGGAAACACATTAGGTATGAACCAGACACGGAGTGTACACATAAAAACACAAAGTATGCACATTTTTATATGCATACACGCAAATACACGTGTTGTTAGATCCCTTCTCTTTGACTAGAACACATCCATAGAGTTCCCCTAGTATTCAAACACATTAGGGTTTGGAGGAGGAAGCATGATAGATTCACTCGAAGCCATCCCCACACTGAGCCCAAGACCGAGCACTCACCCGCTTGTCCCCAGTAGCAGACACATTGGACATACACTCGGGGTGGTCTACCTACTGGAGTGCTTGTATTTGCTTTCCCTATTCATGCATCATTCTTTTAAGTTAATAGTCAATCATCATAGAGTTGGGAGTGGAGATCGCAATAGGGGGCCTAACCCCATCTTATTGCTCCCATGAGCCGAGAAGGGGGCCTAAACACACCTTGCTTCTCATAAACCATTTAGAGCCAGAAAGTGGGGTTAGAAGGGGGCCTAACCGCACCTTGCTGCTCATAAACCATTTAGAGCCAAAAAGTGGGCCTAACCCCGTCTTGCTGCTCATGAGCCATTTAGAGCCAAAAAGTGGGCCTAACCCCATCTTGCTGCTCATGAGCCATTTATAGCCAAAAGTGGGCTTAACCTTATCTTGCTTCTTATCAACTACTTAGAGCCAGAAAGTGGGCCTAACCCCAAGTTGCTGGTCATGAACCATTTAGAACCAGCAAGTAGGCATAACCCTACCTTTCTACTATGCTCATAAATGTGCTCCAATATGTTTCGAACATTTGCTCAATATGTCCCATAGATCCGCTTCAATATGCTTCAACACAAATTTGAAATTCTCTTCATATTTCTCTACTCTAGGACTACTCTAGATCTGCTCTAATATGCTTCAAGTGTCTACCTATGAAGTCCCTTTTGATTTCCTCATAACTCTATTTTACATATGTCCTTAACTCTTGGGTTTGTATGCTTTTCTTATAACTATAACCTTGCATGCGTAAAAGGATCCATACAATTCAAACAATGTTATAACTTATGACAGCTTGCAACAACTTCATTACCATAACTACAACAGCAGCAAGGACCACCATGGCACACAATGAAGGCAATTAGTTTAGATTTCTGCCTGGAATATCTTGATACCCTGAAGATGCAAATGCAACAACAATTCTTCATACTTGGACTCCACAACATTTGTCTCTTACATACATTATATGGCCTTACTTTTCATGAATGAGGACATGACTGTCTTCATACTCATACAGGCTGCTATCTTTCCCTGTCATTATTATCATACACATCAATGAACTTGACCTTCAAATGAGTATGGCAGGGACATCTATCCAACTATCCTCTTCTTAACCTTTGTTTATTGTACACTTGATCTTGCAATTATTTTCTAAGCCTATTATAGTCTTTTGTCTTCCTTACTGTTTTGGTTTGCATTAAAATAGTTTCTCCATATGCTCTCCAATGTCTTTACATGTCTTCTGAATTTGCTTCAATCATCCATTGTTAACTTAGGTTTGTAGAGCTCTTACAACACTCTCATGACTATTTAAAACATCCTTATGACTGTACCCTAAATCTTGTTATCCATCATCTTATCTTTACCCTGCAGGCTACCAAGATCAAATCACTAATACCAATTGTAATGTCCCCTTTTGGGATTTCCCTAAATCTTGCCCAAGCACCTTGTAAATATCAAGTCTGCTGACTTTCTCTTTTTTAATGCTGATTGCTGCTTTCTTGGATGAGTGTTATTGCTCGATCGTTCAATCTTCCTTGATTGATGCCTTGAGGTATGGCTGACTGATGATTGATAAGTCCCCTTCATTGGAATGAATCCTTCTTTATACTTTATTGGTGAAGGGTCGCCACCTTTCATAAGGATCGAGTCACCACTTTTCATTGTTTCCTTTGAGAATAATATACTATTCCCCAAATTGTTCTCCCTTCCATCTCCTCTTCAAATCAAACATGCTTCCCTTTATATCCTCCAATGTGAGGGAGAGTCGCACCTCTTCAATTTACACAAATTAACAAAGCATATACCCTGGGAAAACCTTCCAGCTTGAAGATGATGACCCCCTTTTTAGCTGGTCTTTGCAATAGCTTGGTCAGCTCATCATTGTGGCCCTTGTGAGCTGATGTCGGGTTTTGAGGGTCCCAGTTGGCAGACTTGCTATTTACAGTAAGTCTGGACTTACTATTTTTAGTAAGTCAATCTGGTCAGTTTCCAGTTCTGGCAGGGCAATATCAGCAGTGGTCAGTTTCCAGACAATGTTCAGTCTATACTGTTCCTTGATTGGGAACTTACTATTTATAGTAAGTCTATTTTTGGCAGTTGCTAATTTTGGCAATGCAGTGGATGGCTCCGTCAGTCTGGCAGGATCAGCAGTGGATGCAGGTTTTATCACTGGATTGCATAATGGTTAATTAATTAATGTTAATTAATAACGAGATGTTGTTAATTAATAATAAAGTTATATTATTATAATAATACTTTATTATTATAATAATTTGGAAGTTGCTATTCCAGAGACTGGTTAACTGATATATCTTTTTGGAAACTATGGCGTCCGAGGAGTTATAAATACAGAGTCTTTCTTACTACTGAATATCGAATATTGATTTTTGAAAATTGTTCTTGGGAACTGTTCCTAATTGTCTGAGCCCTAGCTGAAGGGTCAAATTAGTTTCTCGAAGACTGATTCTTCCTGAACTAATCTTCAATCGATTGTTTTTGTATGATCGATCTCATCCTTCCTACGTGCTGATGTATACTTGGAGGTTCTGAATTCTGGATTGAATTTGATTGAACTGAGGCCTACATTAGAGAGGTTGATTTGCATCTTAGAGAAAGAGATTACATTCCTGGGGTTCGATCCATTTGTAACTCGTGTGGAGATCGAATTCACTAGCTGGAGAAGCGGTTCGCTAGAGGGAATTGGATGTGTTGGAAGTGGCATCTGTTGTGAAGATTGTCAGCCGCATTATTCTGGAAACTACACGTGGGGTGCTGAACCGACAGCAACCTTCAAACCCACGGGCTCTACATTGGCCGCGGTTGCTTTAACATTGACCGCGGCTGCCATATTACTTTCGCGTGGGAGATACTACCACCGTGGTGGAGCTGCAGTGTGTCACGCGTGGAGTGTGGGAAAGAACGCAGGTTGTATTCGGCAGGCTGGAGACGGTGGGTCTAGCTGGCCAAGACGTTGTCGTGGCTGAGGGATATGCTTGCGGGCTGTAAGGGAACAGTTGCAAGCCGTGTGACCATTGGCTATCACCTTTGCAGGCCGCGTGACTTCTACAGGCACCCGCATGAGGATATATGCTATATACATGTGGGATATGAATGTAAGGTGGGCATCATTGCTTGTTAACCAGGTTGCGCCACATAAATGGTACTTACGGTCATTTGCGTAAGTATTTCAATTTGATAAATGTTGCGAATTTACAATCATATTGAATTGAACGTAATTCTCAGTATTTGAATAAAATAAAAGATACTCCTTGTTTAATTATAAGCACTAGTTGAGGATTAGCAAATCGTTTCCAAATATTCAAATCAGTGTGTGTTCGCTTGAAAATATTAAATTTAGGCAAAAATATAGTGAATTGTTAGAAGAGCCAGTCAAGCTCATTACAATCGAGTCACCACTTTTCATTGTTTCCTTTGAGAATAATATATTATTCCCCAAATTGATCTCCCTTCCATCTCCTCATCAAATCAAACATGCTTCCCTTTATATCCTCCAATGTGAGGGAGAGTTGCACCTCTTCAATTTACACAAATTAACACAGCATATACCCTGGGAAAACCTTCCAGCTTGAAGGTGAAAAAACCAGCAACAATATCTCTTATATTGATTGAAGTAATTGATTACAATATGACCAAATTATAAGGCCATTCACAAGTCCGATCAGCAACTAAAATAATGATATGATATTATACATATATTGCCTTTCTTGAAGGCAAGTATCGAACTGCTAAAGGATACCAATCTGAATATATATATGTTTACTTGCCTGTGACTCTATATATATACCTTCATCTCCTTACTTTAATCTTCGATCTGTATATGATACTGATATACCTCTATATATATATATATTGATCTTCACTTGTATTCGATATGCCTCTGAACATATATCAATCTGCACTTTTGAATTGCTCTTGAATACGATTGTCTTCTATTAGTTCGACAATTCCACGAAAGAGATCGCACTCCATATATGTATGTGGGAGGCACCATTTCACCAAGGGTTGGCCCTCTATGAAATGACGCGACTTGTCCAAGGAAGTGGCGGACTGATTAGTCGCCTTAACAAACATTTAATTATATTTTCCACATTTGATATATATGAATCACTGATATATATATATATATGCAAATGAATCGCTAGTATAAAAGTCTAAGGCCGATAGGCCAATTAGACATTTATGTTAACTATGTCAGCTTGAAGGAATCCAACCATAACTATAACATTAACACTCTCTCTTAGCTAGGGAGGAATCCTTCTCAATATCTGAGTTGTGTAGTGATAACCACCATGGCTACTCCCAAAGGGTGGGTCCATCATGGCTACTCCCATGAATGGAAATGCAAATGAACACAAGTGCTCATCACGGAATCACTCAACGTGATGTCATCATCTCATCATGACGTTTACCATGGCTACTCCCAGAGGGTGGAACAAGGGCTTTCACCTCAAACTTCTCTCTCACAGAGAAGAATGCATTAACAAGGGCTTGCACCTCAAACTTTTCTTTCACAGAGAAGAATGTGTTAACAAGGGCTTCCACCTCAAACTTCTCTCACAAAGAAGAATGCATAATGGTACATCTCATGGAATCACTGATGCTAAGACCCCCTCTCTGTAAGGGTTTCATTCTCCACTACTCCAAGCTTGTCTCGAAAATTCACAAACTTCACTCTGGCAAGGGGCTTGGTGAGAATGTCAATCGTCTGCTCATCAGTTCCAATGTACCTCAATTGAATAGCATTCCTTTGCACCATATCTCTAATATAGTGATATTTAAACTCCACATGCTTTGTTTCGTCATGAAACACAGGATTGACAGAAAGCTTCACACAGCTTTCCTTATCACAATGAATAATTGTAGGCTCCAATGATTGTCCAAACAATCCTGCAAGGAGCTTTCGAAGCCACACTGCTTCACGAGCTGCCACACATGCTGCAATATATTCTGCCTCTGTTGTGCTTAGTACTACTGAAGACTGCTTCCTGCTACCCAAGAAATCATAGCAGATCCCAAACTGAAGCAACAACCAGAGGTGCTCTTCCGATCAACAACACTCCCTACCAAATCAAAATTAGAATAGCCTTGCAAATTCAGGTCCACACTAGAAGAGTATTTTAGGCCATATCCAACTGTGCTACGCAAGTATCTCAGGATATGCTTAGTTGCAACTAGATGTATCTGCCTTGGTTCACACATGAACTGACTAAGTACACTCACTGCATAGCATATATCCGGTCTAGTGTTAACTAGATACATCAAGGATCCAATCAACTATTTGTACATAGTAGGATCCGCAAGATCTAAACTAGCTATAGATTCATTCAACTTCTTCAAGTTAGTTTCTATCGGTGTAGACATATACTTGCAATCTAACATCCCAAACCTTTTTAAGATGTCAATGGTGTATTTTCCTTGACTCGGGATGATCTCATTGGGCCTCTGCCACACTTCCAAACCTAGAAAGAATGCATGAGTCCTAGGTCCTTCATCTCAAATTCTGAAGTCAACTCCTTGCATCTAAAGATGAGATTTTCTTCCCCAGTAAGAAATCAATCATCAACATATAAAACCAAGATTAAAGCTTCACCATTGACTATCTTGAAGTAAAGATTTGGATCAGCATCATTCTTGCAGAAACCCAAACTCAACAAGTATTTGTCAATCCTTTCATACCATGCACGAGGAGTCTTCTTAAGACCATATAAAGCTTTCTTTAATTTGCATACATGAGACTCTTTCCCATGAATCACAAAACCTTCGGGTTGCTCAATGTAGACCTCTTCTTCAATAACACTGTTGGCTAAATATTTTGCAAGTCACTAAGACTACAACTTGCACAATGTGTATTTTAGGCAGCAGTGTGTGAGAATACTCTCTCCTCTCAACAATAGGGGAGGCTCCCTTCTTACCGCAGGTGGCTTCAAGTAGAACTGAACTGTAGCACATACACTTCACCTTGCAACAGTAATATCGGTGGCACGGTAATCGACTTAAGAACAATTGACCAAGATAGCGATGAATTTATCTAAAGATGGAATGATACAAGAGCTCAAAGTCTCTTGTCCTCACCCCAAATAAGTACTCTATTTATCTAATTTCCAATACTGAAGCCCAAAGTCTTCAGTCCTTGGAATATTGCAGCCACTACTCTTCTATAGTAACCCCGATCTCCTGAAGCACAAAGTCTTCAGAAAACTTGAATTAAAGATGCTCCAATAAAATAAACAAGTTAACTATTCAATCTGAATCAAGGATTAACAAATGCTACATAAGAAAACATTCATCAATTGTCAAGACAACAACTCAAAGTTCGTCAATCTCTATTCCTTTTATTCAGATGCTCAACTCTCTTACAATGAAACACAAAGTCTTCAGAATATTAGAGCTTTGCCTATAGTTTACTTGCACACAACAAAAGATGAATATTTACAATGAACCCCCCTCCTTATATAGGAAAAGAGAAGAGGGAAAAGTGGAGAAGCAAGAGGAAACCCTCAACCACTTTGATTTATTCAAACCTTATCTCTAACTAACTAAGACTTATTCAAAGTTTATCAACAACTAACTAACTTTGACTTATTCAATCCTGACGAACCTAAAGTCCCTTCAACATGATTACATAAGAACACTTTACATATTTTTGTGTAATCTGTCAAAGATAAGAACACTTTACATATTTTTGTGTAATCTGTCAAAGATCTTACACTTTTACAAAAACTAAGTGTCCTAACCAAAGTAACGAGACTCGCCGCGAGTCGGGCGAGTCTCCCGGGTCAGCGAGTCGGGCAAGGCTCGCCGGGTCAGAATGACCCGTGACCCGGGCTCAGCCGGTCAGGGAGTCTGACTCGCCTGACTCGCGAGTCAGGCTGTGACTCGCCGTGACTCGGCTTCGTGACCCGGCCGCGGCAGTTTAAAATCCGGCCTTAAAAAATGTATTAAAACAATGATTTTTTAAT
>MU227777.1:2765375-2780678 GCA_018584345.1 Thuja plicata | reverse complement strand
TCAACTCCTCCTTGCACAACCAAGCACTTGCTCAAACACCTATCTCCTCTTGCTCAAGACCAAATAAGCTGTTTGCACTCCACAAATGAGCATTAGAAGCAACACAAATGTCTTTAAACTCACTTTTCTGGGTTGTGGACACCAAATTTTCATAAAATTTGCAATAAAATCGCGTTTTAAGTGAATCCGCAGGGCAAATTCGCATGAAATTCGAGTTTTTCGCCAAAAAAAATCCGGGTTCGAACCATAAAAAACCGGGTTCGAATTTGGGTTTAAAAAATCGAACCCTGCCAAAATAAATCGGACCCACAGTCGAACCGGACCCGAATTTCGGACCGGTTCGAATTTAGCAGGGTCCGCGGGGGGTAGGGGCCGAACCCGGTATCCTAGCATATAATATGTAACGCATGAAAATATGCTTCCTAAGTTAAAATCGACACTATAAAAACAATGAAAGGTAAGATATAATCTTGTAATAAATTTCATATGTATTTGGAAATGAAAATCCCACTACTTCCCAGAATACGAAAAACTTTTTACAAAATATCTTTTTTAGCTTGCCAAACTAGAACTCTTTAAATAACATATAATCTGAATACGTCAATATTATTTAAAAGTCTATATGCAACTTTGAATCTTTAACGACTTGATATGTAGATGTAATTGAAAAACCCACTCTCATTAAAAATACTAAGTAAATCTTCACAGAATGGCGTGAAATTTTAAAATGGAGTTTGAAATCCACTTTGCATACAGGATAAACTTCGGACACCTGAATTTAACAAGAAAAATTTACCTTTTAACGATTTTTAACATGCAATATGGCCTAAAAAGTTCACTGGCAGAATATGGAAACACCTTTAATTTGAGTTTGACTAACCCAAACGACACTTAAGAGAGCTCAAAACGAGCAGGAAGATAAAAACTACAAACCTAAACCCAAAACAAAAACCAAAAACCAAGAAAGCCAAAGCAAGAAAAATGAAGGAAGACTCAAAGACTAGATGTTTTGTAAAAGATGAAAACTTGAACGAGAATCAAGGGATACCTGATTTCTTTAAGTAAACCTCATCCAGAACACCGACCAACTTAGAGAGAAATCCTACCAATCATTTTTAAAATTGCGTAGGGTTGCCCCAATTTTGGGGAAAGCAAAATTGAGGACAATAAACACCATTGAGAAAAGTTGTCTTCACATCCATCTGATGTAGCTTCCATCCCTTAGTTGCTGCAATGGCAATGATGGTCCTGATGGAAGTATACCAAGCAACTAGAGAAAATGTTTCTTCATAGTCTATTCCTTCTTTCTGAGACAAACCACGTGCCACAAATCTAGCTTTGTATTTCCCAATGCGTCCATCCGCTGCATGTTTAATCTTGAATAGCCAATTGGAAGATACAACTGACTTTCTTTCAGGTCTACGTACAATGTCCCAAACATCGTTTTTAATAATGGATTGATATTCTTCATCCATAGCATCTTTCCATACTTGCTGATTTGAGGCTTCCTCAACACTGGAAGGTTCAGTCTCAATAATATTACACATCAATGCAACATAGCTAGAGAATCTGTGGTCTTTTACTTTCTCAAAATGTGCCTCTAGGGGCTGCGAACTTTTCTACCTCCTGCATGGTGTTTCTTGCCGAAAGAGGTTTCTTTATGTTCACAATAATATCTCTAGGCCCATCAGTAAGATCCAAAGGCTCAATTGGATCATCATTCTCTTCAATTTTTGTGAGCTCCCTCTGAATCTCAAGAGTATGATCAATGTCCATGTCTTGAGGAGTCTCTTGATCTTCATCATCTATCTCCATGTATGAACTTGTAGATTTTCTAAATGCAACATTTTCTTCAAATGTAACATCTATGCTTACCTCTATCTGTTTCTAACTAGGAATGTAGATCTTGTAGGCTTTTGAAGTTTCAATGTAGCCCACAAATATTCCTCTCTTGCCAGAAGGTTCCAGGTTGGTTCTTTTGTCTTTAGGTATATGAACATACACTGGACAACCAAAGATTCTCCATTGACTGATATCAGGCTTAACCCCTAAGAAGGCTTCTTTTGGAGTCATGTTCTGCAATATCCGATGTGGACATCTATTCTGAACATATACTACTATCTTGGAAGCTTCTGCTCAAAGAAAGGTTTGAAGGTCTTGATCATGGATCATGGCTTTAGCAGCTTCAACAATGGATATGTTCTTTCTTTCTGCAACCCCATTTTGTTGTGGGTTGTAAGGGACACAAAACTCCCTCTTAATTCCTGTCTCAATACAGAAATCACGAAAACTACTAGAGGTGTATTCTCCTTCGTTATCAGACCTTAAAATTTTAATTTTCTTTCCAGACAAGTTTTCTACTAGAGCCTTAAACTCTTTAAATCTACCTAGGACTTCATTAGACTCTTTAGAGCTCAAGAAATAAATCCAAGTCTTCCTAGAGTAATCATCTATGAAAGTTACTGTAGATGCTCAAAAATGGTTCAAACCTGCTAGTCTGTGTTTAACATTTTTGGCATTACAATTGAAACATTGTTTTGCACTCTAATTACTCCTCGATGTTCTGCATATGGTCTTCACTATATGTCAGCATTGTGTCTTACGTTACGTCATTAATTGGACATTAAAAATTGTTCAATTAATTACTAATAATTCTTCCATTTTGGCCGAATTGATCAGCGATCCTAATCATACCAAATCTTCCTAAATCGGTCCTAATCGGTCCTAATCGTTCCTAAACGTTCCTAAATCATACCAAATCTTCCTAAATTAGTCTGAGTTAGTCCCAATCCTTTCCTAATCACCCCAAGATCATTTTGAACTCATGCGATCCTTTTCAGACCATTCTAGGGCATTGTCAAAGTTCATTGATGCCTCATCATTTCAATCATTTCAAACCTTGTTAATCTCTTTCAAAATCAATTCTCTGGTATTGTCAAAGATCATCAATACCTCATCATTAAATCAATCTATGTCTTATCTATCTCATCATTTTCGAGTGCATTGTAAAAGTGAATCGATGCGTCGTTATTATTAGTTCGTTTAATGGCATTGTCAAAGTTCATCAAAGTTGTTTCAAATCAACCAGTTTCAAACCAATCAATTCGAGCACATTGTCAAAGTTCATTGATGCCTCGTTGCCATCATCAATCTAATCCAAGTCAATTCAATAGCATTGTCAAAGTTCATCAATGCTATTTCATCATCAATTTTTGTTTCGAGAGGTATTGTCAAAGATCATCGATGCCTTGTCATTTCCTAAACCATTTCGAAACCATCAAAATTGTTCCTAATCCACATCAAAACCATCAAAGCCAAGTCAATTTTGCATCATTGTCATCTTTGGTCAACGATCAATTAATTTGTCCTCTTGGGATGAATAACCCATAGTTTATCCCTATGCCCTAATTGAATAAATAAATTGACTTTATTTATTCCCTCTTTCCTATGTCCACAATTAATTAATTGACTAATTTGCCATGTTGGAATTTCCTAAATTTCCATTTTTGTGGGAATTAAGGATTTTTAAAATTCAAAATTTCCCTCCTACTAATTAGCCTCCATTTGTCATAGTTGTCATAGTTTATGACACTTTCTTCTTTTCTATTGTCATAATTTGTCATACTTTATGACAAATTTCCCTTCCCTTCTCCACACTAATTTTCCAATTTGATCTTTTATAGTTTGTCATTATGTGTCATAATATGACATTTTTCCAATTTCACTCCTCAATTATGACATTTTGCCATTTGCACATTCAAGTTGCCATTTCTACATTTTGGCTTTCATTTCTATAAATTGAGATGAATTTCTCTCATTTTGCTAAAAACTACACTCCTAGTATTCTTATCATCATTTTCCCTTTCAGTCATAAGTGCATTTTGTTGTCATTATCAAGAGCAACATTAATCCATTTCAATAGAGAAGAAAGGAGAGCATTGGAACTACATTTGAAGGGAGTTTTTGTGTTGTTTTGCATATGTTTTTGAACTCTCATTTCAAATGGTTTTAATGTTAGATTAGATAGGTTTGCATATTGTTTGAGAGTTTGTGGTTGCTCTTAATATGCTTGCTATGCCTTTTTCTAGTCTTACATTTACATAATAAGAAAATCCACTTAGGGATGCCATTAACATTGGACCACGTAAATTAGAATGTACAAATTCTAATATTTCTTTTGACCTACTTTCACTGCTATGAAATGGATTCTTAGTATTTTTACCCATAGCACAACCTTTACAAATACCATCATGTACATGACTAAGTTTAGGAATACCTTTAACCATCTTTTCCAATGATGGAAGAGCCTTGTAATGTAGATGACCAAGTCTTCTATGTCATAGTTTGCTGGAACTGGAAGAGTCATGTAGAAGAGCTTGAACTGGACGAATGGAAAGCTTGTACAAACTCTCATGTCGATTCCCGATCATACGTACAGTCTTGATGTTGGAGTTCTTTGGCCATGCAAGAAATAGATAACCTTTGTCCTCCAAGGCTGAAATAGATACAAGATTCCTCTTGATTCCTGGCACGAATAAGACATCACTTAGATGAAAGGAAATGCCTAATTCTAGATTGAGTGATGTGGCACCAAATCCTTTCACTGGATAGCTTGCATCATCTCCAATAATTACTTTAAGATTAGACTCCCTTTCCACCAAATCTGAGAGATGTTCTCGATAGCCTGTGATATGTCGTGAGGCTCCACTATCAATCAACCAAGTGTCATTGTTCGTGGGAACATTACTTGATAAAGTCGATATGAAGAGGAATCCATTGGAGTTGTCTCCTGCTTCCTTTTGAGTTGAGACTTCATTAATGTTTGTCACTTGTTGCTTAGGCCTTGTCAAACAATCTCTTGCATAGTGACCAAACTTGTCACATCTAAAGCACTACATGTGGGAGAGATCTTTCTTCTTTAAATCAAGTGCAAAGTCTATCCTTTGAACTCTATTCCTCTTGAAGTTGTCTTTCTTCCAATTTCTTCCTTTCTTCTTAGTAGATTAGATGGTAAGGACATGAGTACCTTCATTTTGAGAGCCTTTGATAATTCCCCTTGTAGCCAACCTAGATTCTTCTTGGATGCAATCAACATGAAGACGATCAAACTTAGGAAATTTGGATCTCCCACTTATACCTTGAATAGATGGTTCCCAAGAATGAGGAAGGTCATTCAATGCTAACATGACAAGATCTTTATCCATAACTTGATTTCCAATGGCGCTTAGTTGATCCCTCAGCTCTGAGATTTTCATGAAGAAAGATGTGACTGATTCTCCTTTCGCCATTTTGACTTGGTGAAGTTGCTGCCTCAATGCAAGAGCCCTACTTGTGTTGTTGATCTCATATAGACCTTCCAAGGTTTTGAACATGTCTCTTGCAGTTGTCATCTTTGAAATGATAAGCACTAAGTGATTCTTCACAGAGTCAATCGTGACCTTTTTTGCTTTTATAGCATTCTTCTTGAATTGAAGTTTCTCCTCTTGATCTTCTGGCTCAAATAAGTCTTCACTTTCCACAAACTGAAAAAGATCAATTTCTTCAAGTGCAATAAGAACTCTAGAATTCCACGAAGTGAAGTTTGAAGCACCTTCAACTCTATCTTCGACCTTGAGATCATACACCACTTTTGATGCTTCGATATTATTCCTTGAAGGTGAGAGATGAATGCAAACTTCACTTCTATAAGGAAATCTGATCACGATCCTCTCAAACCTCCTTTGATACCATGTTGTTTTTATCATCAGATTAATACCAATGCAGATATGAGACAATTTACACAAATTAACGCAACATATACGTTGGGAAAACCTTCCAGCTTGAAGGTGAGAAACCCAGCAACAACATCTCTTATATTAATTGAAGTAATTGATTACAATATGACCAAATTAGAAGGCCGTTCACAAGTCCGATCAGCAACTAAAATAATGATATGATATTATACATATATTGCCTTCCTTGAAGGCAAGCATCAAACTGGTGAACGATACCAATCTGAATATATATATGTTGATTCGCCTGTGACTATATAATACCTTCGTCTCCTTCAATCTTCCATCTATATATGATATTGATATACCTCATTATATATATATAGATCTTTGTATTTGATATGCCTCTGTGTTGTCCTCAATTTTGTATTCGCAAAATTGGGACAACCCTACGAAAAAATTTGTAGGTTAAATTCTTCAAGACGAGTCTTTGTTTGGTTTTTCTTGGTCTTTTGTTGGGTTTTTGGTCTTGTTTTTGCCTTAGGTTTGTAGCCTTTGAAATTATGCTCGTTGTGAGCTATCTTAAGCATCAATCGGAGTTGTCTAGCTCAAGTTATTAAGGTTTTAAGCGTACCGCAAGTGGGGTTTTTCTAATTGATTGCACATCTTGGTTAAAATCTCTTGAAAGTGGGCTTTTTGTTGGTAATTGCACGAAGTAAAAACGTCATTTATATGGAAAGTGGGTTTTGAACCCCACTTTAAAATTTCACATCATTCTGAGAAGTTTTACTAATAGTTTTTAATGGTTTAATATGTAATGGTGGACTTTTTAAGTCCTGCATATTACATTATTAAAAATATAAGATACATAAAAAGATTATATTTATTATGCAATTAGGTGGAGTTTTTATTTATCATTGCATGTCATCAATATGCAAATCTTCATTAAAAATCCATTATCAATCACCTATGATTCAAAAATATCAAAGGTGGACTTATTGAAAGCAAAAACATAAATTAGCATGTTTATGTGGCGTTTTTATATGCATTTGCATATTAGAAGTTCACTCTTATAAACCTTCCAAGTCAAAAGGCTTTATGGTGGTGAATTTTAACTCAAATACATGTGCATTTTATTCCAAAAAATCCGTTTTTAAAGTCTTTATGCATTGAGTGGCCAATTTTAGCCCAAATGCATATTGTAAGTGCAAAAATATGTAATTAGTTTGCAAAAAGTTTGTCATTAATCACTTGTGGCGAATTTTGTGACAAATACACATGTAAAAGATTTTTAAAAAGCCGTTATGAGTCATAAAAGCTTATGGTTTCATATTGGTGACGATTTTGAACACAAATACATGTCTTTTAAAGCATGTAATGGGCTCTAAAAAGTGCATTTTACTGTTCATAAGTGAGGGCGTCGATTTTTAGTAAGTTTGCATATTTTTGGAAGCTAACACATGTGTATGTTTACTTAAAACCCGTCAATACTATTGAGTGACGCTTTTTGTGTTCATTGCATGTTATTCGAAACATGTAAATAAGTAAACACAGCTGCATTTTCTCCTTCAAGATCAAGAACAGCGTTTTTGAAAGAAAATACATGTTGTTTTGACATGTAATGAATCCATGGTTAGCTGCGATTTTTGGAGTGAAAAGCCCATCTAGGGCATCTAAAATGCAGAAATCATCATTTTCAGCAAGTATTGACTCCATAGCTAGCTGCGTTTTTTTCTCTAGAAGCCTGTCCATGGCATTTATCATTACTTTCAGCTTGTGTTTGGCATTCAACAACTTGTATTTGCACATTTGCAAATCCTCCAACATTTACAGATTTGAATCTTTCAAAGTTGTTATTTTTGTGCATATTATCTCTCCATGTTGTACATATGTCATCCAATCCATCTAGACTCCAATTCGCATTGATTTCATGGAGATTGGGTCAAGTTTTATTGTCTATTTAACTCCATTTTGTTCAATCTTTGTCTAAATCCGAAAATCCTTTGGATTTATTTCAGAATTGCTCTAAATTTGGAAGGCTTGCTATTCTTTGCATTTCTCAAAGGAATGTAAGAAGTTCTTACATTTTCTTTATTTTTCTTTCTTGAATATGTAAATCTTCCATTTCACTTTCAGATTTACATGTTCTTCTTGTCTTTCCATTTCCATTTTCTTCTTCCATTTTCTTCTAAGTTGCACATGAGGGTGTCATTTATCCTCATATGCAGTCGGGATTAAAAAACCCCTTCTTGTGGTGATTTTTCCCAAAAGTACATAAAAATATGCAAGGTGCTGTCCTATGTGCAATTTGTCAATAAAAACCCTTTTTTTTTTCGTACTCCCATTTGAAAAAGAAAGACATGAAGTTCCCAATATGCAGTCATGCACAAAAAGCCCACTTTTTGATCCAATATGTAGTCTTGCGCAAAAGGTCCACCATGCTCCAAGTTGAAGATACTTTCTTCATCATTTTTGTCTTGCTCTATAAAATGTGTAAATGCTTCCAAAAAGCCCACCGCGCATATGGTATGTTTATTCATGAGCAATTACACCTTCCCATTCTCCTTGTATAAAATTTAAGCTTTCTGTCCGCATACGTGCAGTGCCTCCAAAATACTAAGTTCTTCCCTATATGCAGTATGGATTGAAAAACTCACTTCTTTCATAATGTTCATACTTACATATCAAAGAAGTCCAACTTTCTAATATGCAAAACAACTAAAAAAGCCCACCTTTTTGTGTCCTTTTATGAGATGTATGTTCTTCCCCTCAAACAAATGAAGATTAATATGCAAGAAGCAGAGTACTCCCCATATGGTTGCAAAGAAAAAGGAGATCTTACTCAAACATGTGATTAAGTTTGAATGTCTTGATTACAAATTTCGAGGTTGCAGAAGCATATGAAGTAGGAACAACTATACAATGGAGCCATACAAAGAAAGAGGCGAGCGATGAAATGATTGCAGGCATAGAATGCTTTCAAGACTGAAATGATAATACAAAGATGCTTCCCAGCAATCACCACTATGATGCAAAGCAATCAAAGATGCAATTTCATATTCCGGTTCGAGATGTTTTCACCAAACCAGAACACATCAGTCATTGAGCATCTTGTAGCAGCATAAAGACCAACAGAGGATGATGCAAATAGATGTCGTGTCTTGTCAGACACTTAGATGCTTTCATTATGCATTTTGTAAAAGTGTAGAATCTTTGACAGATTACACGAAATATGTAAAGTGTTTTTTATGTAATCATGCTGCAAGTACATTAGGTCCTACAGCATTGAATAAGTCAAAATTAGTTAGTTATAGATAAGCTTTGAATAGGTCAAAGTTAGTTAGGGATAAGGATTGAATAAATCAAAGTGGTTAAGGGTTTCCCCTTTCTTCTCCACTTTCCTCTCTCCTGTTTTCCTATATAAAGGAGAGAGCTCATTGTAAATAATCATCTTTTGTTGTGTGCAAGTAAACTATAGGCAAAACTCAAATATTCTGAAGACTTTGTGTTTCATTGTAAGAGAGTTGAGCATCTGAACAAAAGGAATAGAGATTGACAAACTTTGAGTTGTTGTCTTGACAATTGATGAATGTTTTCTTATGTAGCATTTGTTAATCCTTGATTCAGATTGAATAGTTAACTTGTTCATTTCATTGGAGCATCTTTAATCCAAGTTTTCTGAAGACTTTGTGCTTGAGAAGATCGGGGTTACTATAGAGAGTAGTGGCTGTAACATTCTAAAGCTGAAGACTTTGGGCATCAGTGTTGGAATTTTAGATTAATTAGCGGATATTCAAGGGAAGACTAAGCTTTCTTGAACATTTGAAACTAGAGTACTTATTTGAAGTGAGGACAAGAGACGTTGAGCTCTTGTATCATTCCATCTTTAGATAAAATTCATTGTTGTCTCAAACGATTGTTCTTAAGTCAATCTTTGAGCCACTGGTATTACTGTAGCAAGGAGAACTGTGTGTGTTACAATTTAGTTTTACTTGAAGCCACCTGCAGTAAGAAGGGAGTCTCCCTTATTACTGAGAGGAGAGAATAATCTCACATACTGCTGCATAAAAGATACATTTTGCCAAGTTGTAGTCTTAGTGACTTGCAAAATATTTAGCCAACACTCTGAACATATATCGATCTGCACTTTTGAATTGCTCTTGAATACGATTGTGTCTTCTATCGAATCGATAAGTCAATGAAAGAGATCGCACTCCATATATGTATGTGGGAGGCACCCTTTCACCAAGGGTTGGCCCTCAATGAAATGAAATGATTTGTCCAAGGAAGGTGACGAACTGATTAGTCGGCTTAACAAACATTTTATTATATTTTCCATATTTGATATATGAATCGCTGATATATATACAAATGAATCGCTAATATAAATGTCTAAGGCTAATATGTTAACTATGTTGGCTTGAAGGAATCTGACCATAGCTACAACATTAACATCATAATGGTCACAACCTTTGACAATTACCATCCTTCGAAAGGGTGACAACCCTTCATCATTGCTTCCCTTTTGAAAGAGTCACTTCCTTATCTTCTTCCCATTCCTTTGTTCTTCCATCAATGCTTCCTTAATTCCTTTTGCTCCCTTCTTCCTCTCTCCGTGCATCCCCCCCCAAATGAAATTTGATTCTCTCCATTTTATATCATGTTTGAGGAAGTCACATCTTTTCATTTCATGCCTTTTGACCATTCATTAAACTTAACTAAATTTTGAGTATATTAAAAATTATTTTTATTCTTTTATAATTTAGTTTATTATTATTTATTAATAAATCCTATTTCAACAAGGAGACATTTCACCTATTGACATACAATGAGTAGTAATGTAGCAATATTCTCTAAGATGTAGTCATTTAACCCATGTTTTTTCTTTCCTTGTGACATTAATTTTGCAAATATCCTTCAAGCCAATTATAAATGATTTTGGTTGGCCCATCCATTTGCAAATGGTATCTAGTGCTTAAAAGTTCTCTTCCAACCAAATTAAATAGTCCTTGCCGAAATTAACTAAGGAATTTACTATCTCTATCACTTACAATGTTTTTGGGTAGCACATGTTTAAATATTTCTCTAAGGAAGAGATCGGCTACTTGTGATACTCCATATTCAGAAGATATTGCATGAAAATGAGCATACTTAGCCTATCCACTACCACAAATATACAATTCTTTTCGATATTCTAGCACAAGTTGTGTGATGAAATCCATTGAAATGTTCTCCCATTTTTTACTTGGTATTGGGAAAGGTTGTAACAACTTGGTCGGAAATGTCTACTCTACCTTGTTTCTTTAGTAAAGCATACATTCCTTGATATGTTTTAAAACATCACCTTTGAGGCCTTTCCAAGAAAACCTCACTTTCTTGTATGTTTTGCAGTAACCTTGATGACCCACTAATGGAATATCAGGGTATGCCCTCATAATCTTTTCTTTCATTTTTTATCCTGAAATAAGATATGCTCTTTGTAAAAAATTAGCTCCACCACCTTGTAATTATCATCTTGTAGTTGCCCTTCCAATATATAAATTGCCAATGCATCCTTGGCATATTCTGCAAATATTGAATTTTTCAAATTTGTAGAGATGCTTGACATAGAACGATCTTCGCAATAAAGCTTTGGCCACAACATTATTCTTTCCCTTTATGTACTTGTATCTTGCTAACCCACTTACATTGTCTACCAATTATATACCTTTGATATTAAAAGAATTTTAGACAATTATGGTCGATCTTGACAATTAATCTTCCACAAACTAGTTATTGTCGAATCTCGGTTAGAGCATGCATAATAGCTAGCATTTCTTTCTCATAAAGAGAAAAATTGTTTTTTGTCTCATTAAGCTTGTGACTCTCAAAAGCTATTGGGTGTTTATTTTGCATGAATACAATGCAAATACCTTACCTCAAAGCATCACAATCTAATTCAAATGGGAGAGAGAAATCAGAAATAGCTAGCATCAGACAAGAACTCATTATTTCTTTGAGTTTTGTCAAAAGCTTTTTGGGTGTCCTTGCTCCATAAAAAAGCACCTTTCTTAGTCGAATTCATCAATGGTGCAATTAACTTTGCAAATCTTTTGACAAATCTCCTATGAAACCCCATAAATGAGTCAAACTCTTCCGCCATTGTCCAACCATGGGTGCATCATGGAAAGTCCTCAACATCTTCACCTTAAGCTATGAAGAAGGCACTAAATAAATTGTCCTTAAAGTTATTAACTACCATGGACTTGTGATCATGTACTGTGCCCTCTATGATTCCTATTGCCCATGGATTCTTAGCATATTCTACCAAAATTAACTCCATTCAATCAGCACATATCTCACCAAAAAACATAAATGTGGCCTCTTAGAAAGTGCATCAATGACTACATTCATCTTCCCCTTCACATACTCAATGTCAAAATCATCTGCCTGTAGCTTACCAAGCCACTTTTGATGCCTATCACTGAGGCCCTTATGGTTCATGAAATATTCTATGTTGTTATGATCCGTTTGAATGACAAATTTGCCCCCACTAAATATGGTCTGAATTTGGCCAATGCATGCATAATGGCCAACATCTCTCCATTAGAAATGGAGGAGCTCTCCTCTACCCCTCTCAGTTTTTGGCACTCACAGGCTATAGGATGTTTCTCCTATGTCAGCAATGCACCAATCCCTTTTCCTAATGCACCGCACTCCAACTCAAAGGGCTTGGATAAGTCTAGAATAGGTCAAAATTGGCAAGAAGACATCACCGGCTTTAAGTGGTCAAAACACTTATTTACTAGTGAAATGATAATCGATAACTAACTAAACAATTTAAAGAATAGAAAGGAAACTTCCTAAAACTAACTAAAGACGAAAGACATAAAAGGAAGTTTCTAAATACCAACTAAGATGACCATTATATCTATATTACAATGTTATCTTAATACCCTCCCTTAATGGTCATCCTTCTAACTACCCTACAAAAGACTTGACATAATCTGTAGGTCATTTGGCCACCAATGCATAGAAGGTTGAGTCCTCTTCAAATACACTGCGACATGAGCCTATTGCGAAGACTCTCCCTAGTTGGACTTCTAATCAGCCAATTGCTTTTTGCAAAACTTTTGTACATGACCAAGAACAAGTTGAGTGTCTTCCAACATGATGTTGGGTAACGAAGCCATCCCTCCTGTTATCCAAAGACCGAGATAAGCTTCTCAAAAAAAATTAATTTTTGTTGATAAAAAATCATCAAAGACTGAAACCACAAAATTGCCAAAAATCGTCAAAAGAAGCTGTTATAAAATAGCACCATGATTTTTTGGAAAAAAATCATCAAACCCTCAATGCAATGCTGAGATCACACAAAATTTTGTGAAAATTTGTCAAAAACTCTTGTACATTTGTATGAACACCATTTGCCCTAGAAACCTTAGGTGAGACCCAAAACAATCTGCAAGAAACCACAATTTTATAAAAAATCGTTAAAACATTTTGTCAAAGAGGGAAAGGCACAATTTTTGTGAAAACTTTGACAAAAATCTTTATTTTAAGGAAAACGGTAGAACCCACAATTTAAAAAAAAATTTGTCAAAAAACCAACAAACACAACAAAGAAAACTACATTTTTTTTGAAAAACAATAAAACAAAACCCTCTTACATCAAAAAAATTAAGATTTTTGGGAAAAAATAATGTAAAACATAGCACTAGTTATGGAAACCATTGTCGTGCAGTACTGCAACATTGCAAAAACCCATTGCACGAACAAAAAACCTTTCTTCACACCAAAAACAAGACCGACAATTTTTGATGAAAAAACTGCAAAAAACCTTTGCAAATCTAAAACAGAAGCTACATAAGCCAAGATTTTTGTTCTTAAAAAATTGTCAAAAAATAGAAAATCACGATTTTGTTGGAGCAAAAAACTGATCAAAAACTCATCTAAAAAAATCATTCTTTGTTGAAGCGAAAAACTAATCAAAAAGCCCTCGAAAATCTTCTGAAATTTTCCTCACGAAAAATGTTACATAGACCAGATGATAGAATAATGGGATGATGTTGTTATATTAAACAAAGGAATGAAAGTTCCTTATATAGATTTACAAAGATGATATTTCTAAACAAAACAAACGTTGACAGAAGACAGAATAGGAAACTTTCCTATACAGACTAAAGACAACTCGATGACCATTAAAGAAACATTCTACCTTAGAAGATATTATCCTAATACCCTCCCTTAATGGTCATTGTACGGATGTAAGAACATTCTGCGGCGGCTAAGACCCTCCCTGCATCTGCAAAATGTTAGAGACCAAGAACTTTTGCAAAAGAGTACTATGACTCAGAACAAATTGCAAGAAGCCATGGTTTTTGTGGTAAAAACTGAAAAAACCTTGAAACTGGAGTTTTACAAAGCATCATTTTTTTTCGGAAAAAATGGTTAAAACCCTGAATCCCATGCAACTTTGTGTATTACAAAACCCAAAGAACGATTTTTTAAGATAAAATCGACAAACCTAGAAAACAAAATCCCACGTGAACATCGCGGATTACAGATGATTAGATACGATTTTTGAGGAGAAAAATTGATCGAAACCGAACGGGCACAGATTTCAAAACAAAATTGTCCCAAGCCCCAGAAAAATCCGTGAAGTACCCAGAAGAGAGCTAGAAAATACCAGAAAGAATGAATTTGTGAACATAATGTGAATCTGCTAGCACAAAAATCGAGGCATGAAAAATGTGACACCTAGAAAAATTTGACAGCAACCTAGTTGAGATCTTGAAAAACCCACCAAGAATCAGTAGTCACAATTGGAAACAAACTAAAAAAAGAGAGGTTTCGAAAGAAACCTTAATTGGCTTTGATTTTGCAAGAAATCCTATCGCGCGGATGTCCAGAACAACTTCAAAAAATGAAACACGGGCTGTAGAAGGAAAAACTAAGGGTTTGTAAAATCCTAGGCGGCACATATCGCAGAAAAGATCAAGAAATCTGCTGCAATTGGAACAGAAGATGACCACGAATATGTAGAAGGGTCGTCGCACACAGAATTGGAGTCTAGTTATTTTTTAGGGCAAAAAACAACCACAAAAGATGGTCACAAGGTGCATAGAACTCTCATAAGAAGCAGAGACGGGCCGAAAATGGGATAAAAAACCCAGGAAAAAGAGAAGCCACGGATTTGTTTGCAAAAAAGATATAGATGGAAGCCGTGTGGGATGAAAAAACGGCGGATGCAACTGAGAAAACAAGCCGCGAGTCAAGAAAACACCAAAGAAATTGATGACCACGGATGTGCAGATAAAAATTTGAGAAACCCTAGACACGAGTTGAACGGAGGTAGAACGAGCAAACCCATGATATAACACACAAATGCAATATTGCAATATACCAAATTACATATGACTGAGATTCAATTTTAGAAATTTCAATTACAATTTAGCCATTTTGAACAGAAACCCTAGACAGGTCTGTTAAGTTTTTAGGATAGCTGCAAATGTAATATCACTCTATGTTGTATGTGTTTTCCAAATGCAACAATCTCTCTTTCATTTATATTGGGAATGAGGCTAAGAGAGACATGTCCCTTCATGGGACA
>MU227777.1:2745757-2758339 GCA_018584345.1 Thuja plicata | reverse complement strand
ATTTAATATTAAATATTAAATTTCATATGATTAATAATAATATAACATATATATTATATTATTATTAATCAACATATATTATATGTATTCTAATGATCATACGACTGAAGCTACAAACATTAACAAGGTCTACAAATAAACGGATATATTTCAAAAAATATAATATATCATAACGAAATTCTTAAATTTTTCAAAATAAAAATCCTAAGCTCTGATACCATGTTACACAGGCCAAATGATAGAATAATGGGATGATGTTATATTAAACAGAGGAACAAAAGTTCCTTATATAGATTTACAAAGATGATGTTTCTGAAAAAAACAAACGTTGACAAAAGACAGAATAGGAAACTTTTCCTTAAAGACTAAAGACGACTAGATGACCATTAAAGAAACATTCTATCTTGGAAGATATTATCCTATAGAAAATTTTAGGAAAAACCAGGAATTTTATTCTATAAAAAATCCGCCAAAAAAGCCCCACAATTTTTATTTTAATAAAATAGGCCAAAAACTTCTAGGTAATTAAACCATGAATTTTATTGGAAAAATTTGCCAAAAACCAACCTCTATTGTAATACCATGAAAAAAATAATTGATTGTTATTCAATATTAAACAAAGGAAAGGAAAACTCTTTAAATAAGCAATTACAAGATCTAAACTAACTAAACAACTTAAAAAACATAAAGGAAACTTCCTAAAACTAACTAAAGACGAAAGACATAAAAGGAAGTTTCTAAATACCAACTAAGATGACTGTTATATCTATATTACAATATTATTTTAATAACTAAGACAATGTGGATGTAGCAAGATATATAGGATTGGATAATATTAATGAAGCACTGAGGAGGATCCATTGCTATCTACTAGTACAATGGAGATCAAGCTAGAGCCACAAGCACATCTATCTATGCAAAGCAAGGACCCACAATAGACTTGAAGGATTATAACCTCAACTTCTTCCCAAGTTCTCACTAGATTGGGGAAGAGGAAGATGTAAAATGTAACTAATATTTTTGATGATAGTTTTTAAAGGTAATCATCATAAATTCATAATATTTGTCAAATATCTATTGTATCAGCCATCATGATTCTGCATGTTGATGCGATTTTGTACTCAGTTTGTGTTAAAATTAATCACTTCATTGGATTCATCTTATCATTGAATTTTGCCAAAAAAATGTGTTTCTAAAAAAAATTAAGCAAATTTTCAAGTCGTCAAGTTTTTCCCGAGTCAAAAGTTTTCAGTCTACTGAGTTTTTGCCAAGTCCAAGTCTGCCACATATGGTCACAACCAACATGGATGAGTAGGATCCCAACCATCAATAGGAGGTATAAAGGGGAAGGTATAAACATAAATTGTTGTAACATCAATGAAGTCTTGATAATGACTTTCATTCACGGGGTTCATATCATATTATCAGTGGTTCTAACTTCTATTTGCATGTTGATGTGATATAGTACTCTGTTTTTATTCAAATCTAAAAGAAAACACTTCCAACATTCAGAAGAATCGTTTCATATGTTTTATAGCAGTATTTTGCATGATATTGGTTTTTTAATGAATTTAAGAATTTATTTAATTTGCCAAATTTTTCCAAGTTGGGTAAAAATCTGGTCTTCCAAATTTTGCCAAATCACGAGTTTTGAAACCATGGTTGTGGATTCATTTCTTTCCAGATGATTGCAGTCTCCTACATTGTTGGTAACTTGATTTGTTTCCATTCCAATTGTATGCACAGACTACTCTGTGAAATGCAGTCTTTATGCATATTCCTTAAAGTCATCAAAATTCTGATCTATTATCAACTTAGAATCTGTAGTACTAGGTTGCACTTAGAATATCTAAGCCCATTTCTTAACAGATGGAAGGGCCACTTTCTTGGAACAATAAAGTGATGACATAGCTTGACTAGAAAATAGAACAGGTACCAATATATACAGTTTCTTATCTTTCATGTAATACATTAATTTAGTTCTTTGCAGTCTAATGGAATAAAAATATGCTTCTATAGATTATTTGTGAAAATAGAAGGCAATGACTTGCATTTGTTCTTCCAGGCCCATTTTGTGCCTTAATAAGAGTTGATATTTATGTTAAGATGTAGAATAAGATGTCCTTATATAGTTGAAAACCTTGCCACGCAGACAAGTCCATTTACACAGATGTTATTACTATTTTGTACATAACAATGCATAAAGCATTATTAACAAATTAACTTCATAAAGAAAACAAAAAATCCTTTCCTACCTGTATGCCACCAACAAGTATCTCCAAAGACGGATTCTTTATGAGATTCTCAATAGTCACTCCATGAGCAGTTCCAACCAGCTGGATTCCACGTTGAGCAATGGTACTAGCCGCCAATGCTTCAAGCTCTGTCCCAATTTCATCAATTACAATAGTCTCAGGCATATGGTTCTCAACTGCTTCAATCATAACCTGCAATTGCAATAACGGTTAGACTCCATAAGAGAATGCCTTAACATATGAAATCCATAAACTACCAAGAAAAATGTTACTGAGGTACCTAAAAGTAAAGACAATAAAGAATTCCCAACATTACAAAATCAAACTTTGTAATACTCAAGAAAGGATCAAATAGTTGTAACTCAGAAGGATCAAACAGTGATAAAGAAATTCCATGTGATAAAAAGAAGTAATTGTTAACAAGGTGATTAGATTAAATAAGAAAACTGAAGTAACAAGCAGAAGCTATCTACATGTTGTTTTGATATTTCATGCTGATAGACATGAGGATTACAACTATTCACATGTGTCAACAGCAAATACAACAGCATACGATATAGGTATGACTAAAAACTAATTTGAAAAAAGTTGCTTTACATCATTATCCCTATTAATACATGTATAGAGTGTCATATAGGTGTTTATAAAATCAATTATTTCTTTTAATATGTATTTACATGTCTGCACACAAACTATAACAGATTATGAACTGAATATGACTGAGCTAGTTTGAAGAATCTAAACATTGGTTTATCAAGTTTTTCTTCAACCAGTTCCATGACATAAATATTGCTAATTCTTGAATCTCCAATAAGCCAATGCAGTTTGTACTAAGAGTACAGTATTATAATAGTTAGTTACGAAGGGTTGTGATGGATAGTCACAACTGAATGGTAATATGCCTGTATAAAAGGGTTGAAAAGCATTACAGACATGTTTGGTAAGAAGAACAAACAGACCCACTGCCAGTCATCAACACGTAAGGAACCACCAATATGGGTGCATGCAACTGTCATCTACACATCATACGCATCACATTTTTTCCCATTGAACATGCTATTGTTCATTGATTATAAGGAATTTGTCTGGCAATGGACAACACAAAAAGATTAAAAGGTTAAAAGAAATCTGTAAGGAACTAAGGACGAACGACAATAGACTATAACTTGAAGTGGTGGTTCCTAAATTATTGTATCACATAGAAACACAACTAAAAAAACTGGAATTAGAGAGCTCAGATCTGTGGAACACCCAAGGAATCTTGTGTTGACTGCTATGAGAGAATGAAAGAAATCGCCATGAACTTTAAGGAATCGAATCCATGAGGATGTGTTCCATTTCTCTTCCCACATAGACAAGAATGCAAATTGCAACAAGCACAACAATTCCTATATGGATAAGAGGATAATGTAGCTGCTGTAAGTAAACATGAGACATTATACTATAACTTGATGACAGAGGTGGTAGTTCCTAAATCATTGTATCACATAGAAACAGAAATAAAAAATGGGAATCATAGAGCTCAGAAATGTGGAATGCCAAAGGTATCTTGTGTTGACTTGTAATATGCAGCCCTGTTTGTGCTCAAGGTTTTTTGTCTACGTTACCGGGTTCGCACCCTGAGCCCTCGAACTGGGTTTGAATATTTAGATGGAACTTTAAAAAAAGTATGCATTATCTTCTAAGGTACGAGATTTTCTTCCTAAATTAGACATGACAGCATAAATATTTGAAGATAGGCATATCCCCTACCTAAAATCTATTGCATTTTTTTAATGATGTTTTTAATCATTCCTTAAAGTATAAAATATCTACTCGATGACTAATTAATCATTTTTTAATAGGATGGCAAAACAAATGTAAAGATATTTTTATGAAATCACATATACAGGATTCCCACATCCCCTTGATGTTTAAAAATAAAATACAAATGCAGGTGGGCAAAGAACATGGTGGGGAAAGACACCAAACAGAAAACACACAGAAAATAGGGAAGAAAACATGCAGCTGAGAGGAAAGAATTGCAGGGAAAACACACAGCAAATACATAAAAAATAGAAAATAATTTCAGTAAAGAAGAGAAATCAAAGAGCCTCTGCACATGCTTCTACTCATGTTGCTTGACCTTTGCTAGCCCCTCTACTCGTGCTGTTCACCCTTTCCTTGCCTCTACTCACATCATTGTGCTCTGTTTGTCCTGTCGAGAATAGATTTATGTTACAAATTAGGGGCTTTTGTTATTTTAAGTTTTTTTAAAGTTTGACCTAGATACGACACAGTCCACTAGGTCGCCAAATCCAAACATATCTTGCAGCTCCTAGTTTGCCCTAATTTTGGGTAGAGATGTGCATGGTATCTGAGCCATATCCATGCCACACCTTATCAGTATTTGTACCAGGGGGTGGCATATCCTGCAACTGCGGACAAATGCGATGCCAACTGGTACTATAAATAGCAATAAAATGCACAAGACAGGTCACCAAAACCCACAACAGATGAAGCGAGGAATGAACCAAGTCTGTATGCCAACCAACACAAATAAGTAGTTGTACTTAGTAGAGTGCCCTGACCAATACAAATAAAAGCAAGAATCATATAGAAAATGGCTGTTGGTCCATCATTATTTTTTGCAGATTGCCATAGAAGGAAACTATGTACATTTTGATCATTGATCTGATACACCTTTGCTCTGTTGACTGATACATGCAGCATATGTCAATTGCCACAAAAGGAAGAAAGCTAGAGCTGGAAAGTTGTGCCAATAAACGTGTGTGCCTACCACAACATTTAAATTCAATTTATTTCTTAAAAAGAAAAAATTATATTATTTCAACTATACACATCAACATCATGTATGTAGATGAGAAATAACCTTTATATTTTTTATTGAGCACAAGAGATTTTTTCCTAAGAAAGTGAAAGAATCTGTTTCATAAAAAAGAGCCAGTCTTTATGGGGGACTTTCCTGAACTAAACATTTCTTACTTTAATGATGACAGAATCTCATCATTTTGGGATACTGCTAACTTTAAGCATGGGTGCTTGACTAGAGGGGGAAGGAGGTGGCAGCAGGGAGAGGAAAGGCAGAGGCGGGAGTGGGAGTATATTTGCAGAACTAGAATCATAATAATTAATAAAAAAAGCATAAATTAGATGAGGGCTAAGGATAAAAACTCAAATGATAATACACCTGCATAAGAATGTTAGGAAGCAGGGTGGAAGTGTCGAAAAGAAAGGAAAGGAAATATCCCTTTTTAGATTGTGGTGTCTGCTTCCCCGTGTACCTAACCATGCTTAGACTGCAGGATGCAGATACCCTAACCCCCCTAAATATTTTAATTTAAGAAACCCTCAATAATTACAAAACATCTTCACCATTTCACCAACTCAAGTGTACAAGAGGAGGAAGAGTCACTAGTGGGCATGGGTATATGAGGACACACAAGTGCAGATACCATCCACCAAAGCCACTACTTTATTTCATCATTTCTTGTACTATCATCCCAAGAGTATAGTATACATATCTATTATACATATTTTCCTTGCTTATTAGTATGCCCATACACATATAGTCTATGCATTGTATACAATTAATTTTTGAAGACTTTTAATCTATGCCAAAACTTTTGGGTGCTAGGAAAACTGATCGCCAATCCATTTACTCCTCTCAAATTCCTCATTAGCAGAGCTTGATGAAGATGTCAAAAATAGCTAGAAAGAGTGGTAAACAAGCAGAAATGTACTTCTCTGAGGAGCATTATGTATAACATACCTAGAGTACTTATGAAGGTCTTAGACAGTGGAATACTTAGATAAATTTTTATCTTGCTTCATGTTGACAACAATGCAATATGGTGAAGAACTTGAGAATGCAAAATCTTGTCAATAATATTCTTAAAGAGGTTTATACAGATACAGATCCTGTTTTAAACAACAAAATGGCTGGTGGAACATTGCAATCACATAAACATCTCAGGTAAAGCTTCTCATCTCACTGTAGCCTTAAAGCTACAAAGCCAACAAAACAAAATTCTTAGTAAATTGCAAGTTGACAAAACAAAAAAAATAAAAAATAAATCACTGGAACCATTTTAGTCATATTAAAGATAGTCCAAAGGATGTTTAAACTGATTTCAGAAGTTGAAGGATGCTGATGCTATTTCCACATTCTAGAGTCTAGTCAACAATTATTGAAACCTTGTCACAATTTCCTGATTATTGTTTTATTTATATCTGTGTATACAATATAAACCTAAGGGGAATTCAAAGTTAAACCCAAAGCCATAAAGCTTCTCTGGTAGTACATATTCCGATATAATGACAAATCAATGGAATTATAGAGACTGATCAAACATCTTGACATCCCTCTTGTACTTTCAGCATACTCATTACAGAGGATGATACATAGCACCCTGTATGCTTTGGAACCAAACAATAAACCAACTTTGAGTATCAGACCACAAATTATCCCTATGATAACCAATTTCCTAGTAGGTTGGTTTCACTTCATTACAATGATAGTTTCCAGTTGGAATCACACATGACACTTGTTGAGAAGAAGTGGTTATTATGCAGTTTTAATATTCATCCTGATTCACATAACTGTTAGAATGTTAATCTTTGAGAAAACAGAAAATCTCTGTTTTGTTTTTTGTTAACATTGAAAATTAAATACAGCAAAAACATGTAACAGAAAACACATGTAGATCTAGAAATACTTTATGTTGCATGTCAACATTTGGGACTTGCATTCTTCGAGCATTTCCAATGCCTGGATGAGGTATATCTCCATCACCAGCTATCTCATTTGACGTGTCAACAATCACAACTCGTTTCTTATAGTCATCTGACAACATTCTAGATATCTCCCTGCAACAGTATAAAGAATCAGCTGTCAATCAACGGCAAATGAGAAATCGTAAACAATAAACCATTCTAAAAAGATTTGCATTTATTCCATCAATTTTATCTACAAATACAATTTATAACAAGAATAAAATAACTGCAATTATATAAGTAGGAAAAGAAAATCTAATAAGACTATTTTGTCTTGCATGCAAAGGTCTAGTGATGCAATTTTGCTTATCTACTTTTATCAGAAGGAAATATCAGGCAATTCCATGGTCGGCTACTATATCTGGATAATCTGTATTTTTCATTAAAAAGCTACACTTAAATGAGATAATATAACAACCTATAAGTTGGGAACAGGGAAGACACCAAAAATTGTCAATTTCGATATCCAAAAGCTGGTAGTTGTAAACAAATAAGGTTATGAAACCAATTATCTTTAATCTTTCTAGACCAAAATACCTTATTTTGCCATTAAATGATGCATTTTACTATGGCGACAATATGGATTGATATGTGCTCTAAAAAGCAGGGATATTCGGATATGTAAGGACTTCATATGAGAAAACTACAGTCAATTGAAGTTGGAGCAGCTAGCATCCAACTTCAGGCAGACAAGACTAAAAACAAATGCACAATATCTGTGTTGCCAGTTTGCATTCAGGTTCAAGTATGGATTACGGGTTTAATTTTGCCATATCTCTGAAAACTAAAATTGCATGCACAATATCTCTGTGTTGCCAGTTTCCATTCAGGTTCAGGTATGGATTCAGGGTTTGGTTTTTCCATGCAGGGATATTAGGATATGTAAGGACTTCATATGAGAAAACTACAGTCGGTTGAAGTTGGAGCAGCTAGCATCCAACTTCAAGCAGACAAAACTAAAAACGCATGCACCATTGTGTTGCCAGTTTGCATTCAGGTTCAGGTATGGATAGAGGGTTTGGTTTTGCCATATATATTGCCCCTCGTATGGATAGGCAGTGGTGGAAAGACATGGATATTACATACATAGCACTGGGATGATTTGGATTAAGAAATATATCTTTTTTATTTTTGCTATAAATAAATATAGTTAAAAATTAAAATACATAAATAATCTTTAAATTTAAAAATAAACGACAAAAATATATTAGATAATATATACATAAATTTTAATTATATTTATTTATTAAACTAAAAAAATTTAACATAAAATAAATATATTATACAAATAAAATATTAAAAACATGCAACTTCAATAAAATATTGAAAACAAATGATTAGAAACTAAAATGAAAAATCATAAAAACCTAAAATATTGAGTTTATAATTAAGATAAATAATTATCTTAATCTTATCTTAATTCTTTAGATTAAAATGTAAAAGAACGTAAGGAATAATAAAGGAAACACAATAAAATCCATATAGAGACAATACTGAAAGGGGATGCAATGCCAAAAGAAGCAGTGGCAGCAAATTAGGGAAGTAAATGATGTGGCTTGCTGAGATGGAGAAGTAACACCCTACTATTTCATACAAATATCCATTTTGCATTTGACGCCACCCACCAACTTATCCCCAATGTTGGGACTCTTTAGTACTGTCGATTTTTGTGTGGTTCCGTTCCTATTAGTGCGCCTTGATCATACTTGCATGCCATTAATACTCAATCCAAGAAATTCTATATAAATTCCCTTGCTATGTTGACTAATGCACTGCAACATTTTATGCATTTGTGCATGTGAGGCCCTTGTCTTTTTCTGCAGGTTAGAAGTCCCCATCTAAACCAAGGACCTATTTATCAGGTCTCAACATATTTGGTTCATCCAGACCTCGCCTTCTTGTTATTTGTCATCGATATACATCAAGTTGTGAATCTTATCGTACACCTTGGACCTAAGGTTCCAAGTTTGAAGTACCCTCTACCTGTAAGAACCATTCATAGGTTCTAACTGCTGAACTGTGTTATGTTTGTTTTTTTTTTCAATGTTTGCAGATGTTTTGTGATTTTCAAGGGTTTTAGAATAAAAAGCAAATATGCAATAATCTGAAATTCTGAAACAATTCAATCAACTACTGCAACTTCTATTTAATTTCCAAATGAAATAAAAGTGAGAATCCAGACAATCCTTTATTGGAAAAATGAGCACAAAAGGCGACTATGAAATGCATAAAAACCTAGAAGATCACACCAGCTGCTGTAGAAAGTTATTTCCTCCAACTCTGTAATATCTAATATGATCCAAACTGCTCCTTCTAGCCTTTAACCAGAAACCATGCACCATATGTGATTTATTTGATTTTTAAGCAAAAATCGCAGGTCTTGGGAATTAGCGCCAATTTGCCTGTAGGCTGCAAATTCTCTTTGTGGCTGCAACTTAGAATGATGACCAATCGCTGCAACTTATTCCTCCTTATTCTGCAATGTTAGTACTGTCTTCTTTTTCTTTGACTACTGAAAACCAATACTGTTGAAGCACAAACAGAGTCTCTGAATGAAACCCTCTGATAATCCAAATTCACTGCATATTTCACCAGCTCAAATGGAGATACACAAAAGAACTACGTTCTCCAATGCCAAAAGCTGAAACCCTTCTCAGATCTCAAGACAAATCGATAATCAAATAGCAATAACAATAGATGCCTTCTCTTTTTCCAATGCAAGCATAAATAAGCTCCAAAACCCTAAATCGCAATTCCTAGGAAAGCTGTGATTTGTTTCCTTAAATTGGAAAGCTGTGATTTGTTTCCTTAAATTCATTGGAAATAAAATCATTAAATAAATTTAATGATTTAGACTTAGGAAACTCCATTTAATATTTCTCCCCATTAAAATATTCATTTGGCCCCATTCGATGAGAAATTGACCCTTAACTTAAGTGATTAAATATAAAGTTACTTTAAACTTTAATATTAAATCATTAATCATTAATTAATGTTGGATCCACTGAAAATGCAATAACTCACTCAAAACAGTGAATCTGACCATACCCTCTGAGACAGGAGTCAGAGTAACTATTTCCCATGTGACCAAATAATCTTACTAAAAATAGCAAACTCAACAAAATGAAATCTAAATCATCTCTCTAACCAAATCAAAGGCACTAAGCTCTGCAGACGTCGAATCACCGGACAACCAAACTCTCATGTGCTCAAGCTGACCCCCTATCCATCACTATTAGCCTACGAGGGTCCAATGATAGGCTAACCAAAAGCTAGAATGATGTCTCTAGCTAGAAGGGGGCCCAATCCCTAGGACTTGTGTGTCACCATCCCAATACGGCCCTACTCCCCATGTTTCTCCCATTTTCCCTAAGGCATGAACCCCTAGAGGAAACTAGACCTTGTAACTACATTCCAGATCTCGGGTTCTCTTTGCACCCCAATCTCTGCCATCTTCCCAACCTCGTTGTGTTTCCTCTCCACTAACCTTTCCCTTTGCTCCCCAAGTGCAAAATTCCCAAAGGAGCCATCCTTATAACCCCTAATCTCCCCTTCACAATTCCTCCTTACCAAGCCTCGGGCTCTGTAAGAACCCCTTGTGGCTCTAACTTTGACAAACGCTGAACTGTGGTTTAATTCTGGATGTTTGACAATTTGTCAAACACTTTGGAGGCAAGCTCTGATACCAATGTAATAACCCTTCGCAGGCTCTATCCGCTGTGCCGTTTGAGTTGTTTTATTTTTGTTTAATATTCTGATTTTTTTTGTGTTTTCAAGGGGTTTTGACAAAGCAAATACAATAATTGAAACTAATCTATTTGAACTAAAATTCAAATCTGATTGCAATATTGATCAAAGTCATTTATTCCCATATGACTGCTAATGTTTTGAACACAGCGTATTGCTGATAAAAAATACATTAAAAAAAAGATTTGTACAAAATGATTAAAACCTGATTTTTTTGTCTCCAGAATGCAACCACGCTGTTGATTGCTGATTGTTGATGAAACTGCAATTTTACTGTTCACGCGCACTGTTCACGCGCACTGTTCATGCGCACTATTCACGGCTGCAACTTTCTCTCCCTTGTTCTGTAATTAGAAGAATACTGAAAACGTATTGTTGGAGCACAATCAGAACCTCTGTATGAGATTCTCTTTGAATTATCAAATTCACCAGGTATTTCACTGGCTCAAATGATGAACACATAGAAGAACTACGTTCTTCAATGGCGAATACTGAAAACCCTTGTCCAGAGCTCAAAGCAAGAAGCAATAATCAATAACAATAACAAATGGATGATTTCTTCCTTCTTTTCCAAGTATAAATATGCCTTTCAAACCCTAAATCAAATTCTTCTAGAGAGCTGCGATTTTCCTCAAAAAATCATTTAAAAATAAATCATTAAAACATTTAATGATTTTAGACTTAGGAAAAATACATTTAAATTTTCTCCTTCAATTAATTCAGTCAGTTGGCCCCATTCGATGAGAAATAGACCCTCAACATTAAGTCACTTAAATTATAATATAAAATTATATTATAACTTTATAATATAAGCTCAAACTATTAATATTTATTTTAGCCAAATAAATATTAATATCTCCATTATTACTTGTCATTTTTGCACGTCGTCTGAACTGGGAGCTGACATAATGAATCTGCATACGACCATACCCTTTTACTAAAAATAGCAGGGGTCCATCTCTAACATCTCCGACTTACTATAAATAGTAAGTACTGCATACAGAGTCCTGGAGACCTCAAACGAAAGCCAAATCTCCAAAACTTGGACCACTGAAGAAGATGCATCCCTCAAAGGACCCTCTATCCAATCTCATTAGCCTACGAGGGACAGAATAATAGGCTAATCCTTCAAACTCTGATGCTCATGAAAATGGGGACATTACAGTCTGCCCTCCCTGAAATTGCTTGTCCTCAAGCAATCTCCACTGTTGAGAAACTCACTGAACCAAAAAAAAAAGACTGAGAACTGTCCAACACTAAGACACAACTGCAGCACCAGTATAACCACAACTGCACAAAGGTGATCAACAACCCATTTGTCCAACTCTGCGCACTGAAACCGTGCATCTGAAAAAGACCATGTACATGCGGATCAAAAGTAATACTGTCAATAACCCAAACCATGTGCACACTACAATATTCTCCAGTGAACGCAGACTGAATTCCCGATGCACACGTAGGATCCAACAACACACTGAAGAGTGTCCAACCAAATATACCTAGATCCCAAATCCAAAATTTTAGTCTGCCAAGAAGAATACTCCCAGACTTCTGCAGCTCAACACTGATCCCAACTTCATCATACCAGAAGTGGTGAAGCAAACCTATGGGACCCATCCAACTTGCAGTACTAACCCTGCCACCGCCTAGATCCCAGTATAAACGAAACACACATCAATCCACTGTAAGGAAGTAAGGATGTTCGGAATCACCTGCTACACCAAATCTCCCCCAATACTCTACTAGTTCCCCATGGGTATGAAATCCAACTGTACTACAAAGGTAATAACTACCAAGGGTGTCT